>JBBBDQ010001830.1:252500-317500 GCA_037127315.1 Ascarosepion bandense
TCTCTTGTTGGTTCAGCCTGTCATCGCACTTGAAGCGAACAACGTCAGAAGGAAAGATGCGTTATATGTTCCCCCCAGGACAGATTCGGGTGTTGATGCAGCTGTCAGTACGATGCTCATTCCCAGTGAAAATGAGTAGCACAGAAAATCTGGGGATGCGTGCGTAGGTGGTTAGGGGAAATAAAAACAAATATCTATCTCGGCCGAAGTGACGGCTGCGAATTCGGGTATTGCAATTTAATATAGGCAAAAAAAAACATAGGCGATTTTGAATTGTTCTCTTCACTCTTACCCGATTTATTGCATTCTAGATGTTCGAAAGTTAAATTCGAGTACCCCACACTTCTAAAATGTTAGTAAAAGTACACACCGGACAAACTCATTCCCAGCAACGGATATAACACAAGCAATTTCTTTTCTTTGTTTTACTCAGATTATGTTTTCTTTTTTTCTTTTTGTTTATCAGTTCGTTAGAAAAAAAAAAGAAGAGTACTGGACAGTGATGTGATATCTGTTCTCTTATATGGCAGCGAATGCTGAACGATCTCAAAGATGAACGGGAGATCTAAAGCAACAGAAACAAAGAAAAGAGTACTGGACTTTTATGTGATATCTGTCCTCTTATATGGCAACAAATGCCGGACGATCTCCTCAGAGATAAACGGGAGAATCGAAGCAACAGAAACAAAGAAAAGAGTACTGGACTGTTATGTGATATCTGTTCTCTTATATGGCAACGAATGCCGGACGATCTCCTCAGAGATAAACGAGAGAATCGAAGCGACAGAAACAAAGAAAAGAGTACTGGACTTTTATGTGATATCTGTCCTCTTATATGGCAACGAATGCCGGACGATCTCCTCAGAGATAAACGGGAGAATTGAAGCAACAGAAACAAAGAAAAGAGTACTGGACTTTTATGTGATATCTGTTCTCTTATATGGCAACGAATGCCGGACGATCTCCTTAGAGATAAACGGGAGATCTGAAGCAACAGAAACAAAGAAAAGAGTACTGGACTTTTATGTGATATCTGTTCTCTTATATGGCAACGAATGCCGGACGATCTCCTCAGAGATAAACGAGAGAATCGAAGCAACAGAAACAAAGAAAAGAGTACTGGACTTTTATGTGATATCTGTTCTCTTATATGGCAACGAATGCCGGACGATCTCCTCAGAGATAAACGGGAGAATCGAAGCAACAGAAACAAAGAAAAGAGTACTGGACTGTTATGTGATATCTGTCCTCTTATATGGCAACGAATGCCGGACGATCTCCTTAGAGATAAACGGGAGATCTGAAGCAACAGAAACAAAGAAAAGAGTACTGGACTTTTATGTGATATCTCTCCTCTTATATGGCAACGAATGCCGGACGATCTCCTTAGAGATAAACGGGAGAATTGAAGCAACAGAAACAAAGAAAAGAGTACTGGACTTTTATGTGATATCTGTTCTCTTATATGGCAACGAATGCCGGACGATCTCCTTAGAGATAAACGGGAGATCTGAAGCAACAGAAACAAAGAAAAGAGTACTGAACTTTTATGTGATATCTGTTCTCTTATATGGCAACGAATGCCGGACGATCTCCTCAGAGATAAACGAGAGAATCGAAGCAAGAGAAACAAAGAAATGAGTACTGGACTGTTATGTGATATCTGTTCTCTTATATGGCAACGAATGCCGGACGATCTCCTTAGAGATAAACGAGAGAATCGAAGCAAGAGAAACAAAGAAATGAGTACTGGACTGTTATGTGATATCTGTTCTCTTATATGGCAACGAATGCCGGACGATCTCCTCAGAGATAAACGAGAGAATCGAAGCAACAGAAACAAAGAAAAGAGTACTGGACTTTTATGTGATATCTGTTCTCTTATATGGCAGCGAATGCTGGATGATCTTTTCAAATATCAAAAAGAGACAAAAAGCAACAGAAATATGGCTCTACAGTAGAATGCTGAGGATATCACAGACCAAACACGTGAGCAACGACGATCTTTTGGATAGACGTAAACGAAAATTAATATTATACTTAGCCTCAGGAAGAGGCAGCTGAGGTGTCTGATACCCGTAATGAGGAAGGAGGGCTTAAAGAATCAGATACTCAAAGGACGCATATAGGGCAAGACAGACATGGAAAAGCAGCGTGAGTTATGCTTGATGAGCGTGAGCAAATGGATGGCGGAGCTAGGTTTGGATTTTTTGGGATTTGAGTTTTGTTTAACGGTATATCAACCTATGTAGGTTATTTAAAAAAGAGTAGAGTTTAAAAGGTAGAGTTTAAAGATATTTTTTAATGTTCGATTATAGTAAGAAAGTTGATTTAGTCAGATTGTGACGAAAATAATTTTATTTTATTTTAGAAAACTGAAGAAGTCTTCTAGTTTCGTATTCAAAAATGTATTGCTGGTAATAATTTTTTCCTTCAAAAATGTACGATGGCTATAATTTTAAAAAAATATTGTTGGTAATGTTTTTCATTCAAAAGTGTATATTTTTCTATGAAAGTCTCTTTTAACATATATTTCTTTAAAAGTATTTTTATACTTTCATAGTGTTTTGACTCCAGTTTGGGGTTAGCTATTTACCCATAGCTGGGACCCTAACAGGTGCTACCACTCGGAGTCAGAGTGGACCTGGGAACAACAGAAATTAAGAGGTGGTTCCATGCTCCTCACAACCTCCCAATCAGAGGCCTTGCTGCTGGATGCAGTTTGTCGTCATACTCAGGAACGCTAGGTTTGCGAGAGATATCAAGAAGAAACGAGCAAAAAGATAGAGGAGCAAGTGAATGTTCATGATCGCCTACATTGTGAAAGTACACGGCTCAAAAAGAAAAAAAGAATACTTTGCATATTTAATAGCAATTTACGTATTTCTTGATTCACAATAATTTTTTGTAAATTTTTCTGGCAGCAATACGACTATCGGCGAGTTAAATTCCTGAAAATATTTTTCAAGAAGAATGACAACAGTGAATTCAACATCAAAATTGCTGAGAGATGGGACATATTAGGCTATCTTGTCTTAGACACACACACTTTTATTATGGCTGCAGTACATGGGGTGTCCCTACAACCCTAATCTTGTTCTTCAGGTTCTTTTTGACGTACCAAATATTTTTTATATAATTTTACAAAATGTTCATCCAAGAGCCACTCAAAATAGTGTGCTATTTAATGAAGGTCTTGTATACGGTTACATCACATTGAATACACCGGTTCTCGTCCGATTACCGAAGTTAAGCAATGTTGAGCCTAGTCAGTACTTAGATGGATGATCACTTGGGAATACCAGGTGCTGTAAGCGTTTCTTGACGGATGTGCGTTGTAGTGCAGTGGATATTGGGGAGCTGAGTTAGAATTCCAGTTGAATGTCCTGTATTCCCTTACGCGCTAATACCCTTGGGAAAGGTATTAATCCGTCCCTTCCCCACAGTTATGGGTTAAATAACAGGACAGATTTGGTACTTGGCTGGCAACCAGTTTACAGCAGCAGGTATTGGTAACGGGTTGCTGGATAATTAAAATGGCTGCGGTCTATATAGGGTAGGACTTGGGATCCTGTCCTTAAAAAAATCCCAACGAATCTTTCTCCATCGCTTGGGAGGAAACCGGCTCAACCTGACCAGGGTGAATGCCAAAACAGGTACAGGTAGAGGGTAAGTTCTTGAATTGATAGAAGATGTATATGCGAATTATGAGGATATCCAGTAAAGATAACAATGTTTCACACGAACATAGCTATGTCAGATTCTATGGCTAAGGGCGGAGAGACGTGGCTATGCTGAAGAGCAGGGTCTCGTGTAGGGAAAAATAAACAAGAGCCCGTCCCTACGTTTGTAAGGTCTACGGGAAATTTTTGCCCGACTGTACGCGCTCGGAATTCTCACGTAAAATTCGGATTTGTACCACATCCTGTCCTTGTGTGTAAATTTTTTCTAAACGTTTCACCCCAATCAAGGCAGTACCGTTACTGGTGCGCAGGGGGCTACATAAGAGAAGATAGAAAGTTTAAACAGGAGGAGAGCGAAGAGAAAGACGAATCAGTTACAGGGGGTGTCTGAGAAAGGGCAAGAGAAGGATCAGGACAAGATACACGAGGTGATGTGGAGAGGACGAGAGAAGGACTGGAGTCAAGTCGACAGGAGATGGGAATTGACATTGCATTTGAATTCTTGGAGATTGTAGCCGCCAGGGAACCAAGTATGCGGAAGGGAATTCCACAGCGAGAAGTGCGAGAAAAGAAGCTGTTGGAGTAGAAGTGGCGGCTGCATTTTATTGATTCAAATAAATGGGACCAGGTTTCCTGTCTGATTGCTCGAGTAAATTTTTGTGGAGTAGGTACCATTGATTTAAGAAAATACACAGTATAAATAACAGCTGACCCTTTAATTAAAAAGGTTAACATATTAAAAATCGACGAAGACTTCTCTGAGAGTAGTTCTTGGAAACAAGCTGTCTGAGTGCAACTAACATTTTACCAATGGAATACAAAGACAGCGATTATAATTCGACCCTCTGTAAATGGCTTGATAGATCTTAGCTATAAAAGTCTGAGCTTTTCGAACTAATGAATGTAGTTCGTCTGAACCTTTGGCATATAAGTTGGGTAGTGAAAATTTTGCGATGTTTTGGTTACGGGAAGAGTGGTTGTAGGGTAGAAAATAAATCATCGCACTTAAAACTTTGCTTAGATTGTGAAAGGCATGAGGAGATTGTGCAAGATTTCATTCTTATATAGCAGATTAGATATTACGTAGCAGTTCATCACTCTTTCTTTGTTTCTAATGATATTTTTCTACCTCTTAGTACTTTGCTTACTTTGTGAAAGGCATGAGCAGATTGTGCAAGATTTCATTCTTATATAGCAGATTAGATATTACGTAGCAGTTCATCACTCTTTCCTTGTTTCTAACGATATTTTCCATCTCTAAGTACTTTGCTTACTTTGTGAAAGGCATGAGCAGATTGTGCAAGATTTCATTCTTATATAGCAGATTAGATATTACGTAGCAGTTCATCACTCTTTCCTTGTTTCTAACGATATTTTACTATCTCTTAGTACTTTGCTTACTTTGTGAAAGGCATGAGCAGATTGTGCAAGATTTCATTCTTATATAGCAGATTAGATATTACGTAGCAGTTCATCACTTTTTCTTTGTTTCTAATATTTTTCTACCTCTTAGTACTTTGCTTACTTTGTGAAAGGCATGAGGAGATTGTGCAAGATTTCATTCTTATATAGCAGATTAGATATTACGTAACAGTTCATCACTCTTTCCTTGTTTCTAACGATATTTTACTATCTCTTAGTACTTTGCTTACTTTGTGAAAGGCATGAGCAGATTGTGCAAGATTTCATTCTTATATAGCAGATTAGATATTACGTAGCAGTTCATCACTCTTTCCTTGTTTCTAACGATATTTTCCATCTCTTAGTACTTTGCTTACTTTGTGAAAGGCATGAACAGATTGTGCAAGATTTCATTCTTATATAGCAGATTAGATATTACGTAGCAGTTTATCACTCTTTCCTTGTTTCTAAAAATATTTTACTATCTCTTCGTATTTTGCTTACTTTGTGAAAGGCATGAACAGATTGTGCAAGATTTCATTCTTATATAGCAGATTAGATATTACGTAGCAGTTCATCACTCTTTCCTTGTTTCTAAAAATATTTTACTATCTCTTAGTATTTTGCTTACTTTGTGAAAGGCATGAGCAGATTGTGCAAGATTTCATTCTTATATAGCAGATTAGATATTACGTAGCAGTTCATCACTCTTTCCTTGTTTCTAAAAATATTTTACTATCTCTTAGTATTTTGCTTACTTTGTGAAAGGCATGAGCAGATTGTGCAAGATTTCATTCTTATATAGCAGAGTAGATATTACGTAGCAGTTCATCACTCTTTCCTTGTTTCTAACGATATTTTACTATCTCTTAGTACTTTGCTTACTTTGTGAAAGGCATGAGCAGATTGTGCAAGATTTCATTCTTATATAGCAGATTAGATATTACGTAGCAGTTCATCACTCTTTCCTTGTTTCTAACGATATTTTACTATCTCTTAGTACTTTGCTTACTTTGTGAAAGGCATGAGCAGATTGTGCAAGATTTCATTCTTATATAGCAGATTAGATATTACGTAGCAGTTCATCACTCTTTCTTTGTTTCTAATGATATTTTTCTACCTCTTAGTACTTTGCTTACTTTGTGAAAGGCATGAGGAGATTGTGCAAGATTTCATTCTTATATAGCAGATTAGATATTACGTAGCAGTTCATCACTCTTTCCTTGTTTCTAAAAATATTTTACTATCTCTTAGTATTTTGCTTACTTTGTGAAAGGCATGAGCAGATTGTGCAAGATTTCATTCTTATATAGCAGAGTAGATATTACGTAGCAGTTCATCACTCTTTCCTTGTTTCTAACGATATTTTACTATCTCTTAGTACTTTGCTTACTTTGTGAAAGGCATGAGCAGATTGTGCAAGATTTCATTCTTATATAGCAGATTAGATATTACGTAGCAGTTCATCACTCTTTCCTTGTTTCTAACGATATTTTACTATCTCTTAGTATTTTGCTTACTTTGTGAAAGGCATGAGCCGATTGTGCAAGATTTCATTCTTATATAGCAGATTAGATATTACGTAGCAGTTCATAACTCTTTCCTTGTTTCTAACGATATTTTCCATCTCTTAGTACTTTGCTTACTTTGTGAAAGGCATGAGGAGATTGTGCAAGATTTCATTCTTATATAGCAGATTAGATATTACGTAGCAGTTCATCACTCTTTCCTTGTTTCTAACGATATTTTCCATCTCTTAGTACTTTGCTTACTTTGTGAAAGGCATGAGCAGATTGTGCAAGATTTCATTCTTATATAGCAGATTAGATATTACGTAGCAGTTTATCACTCTTTCCTTGTTTCTAACGATATTTTCCATCTCTAAGTACTTTGCTTACTTTGTGAAAGGCATGAGCAGATTGTGCAAAATTTCATTCTTATATAGCAGATTAGATATTACGTAGCAGTTCATCACTCTTTCCTTGTTTCTAACGATATTTTCCATCTCTTAGTACTTTGCTTACTTTGTGAAAGGCATGAGCAGATTGTGCAAAATTTCATTCTTATATAGCAGATTAGATATTACGTAGCAGTTCATCATTCTTTCTTTGTTTCTAATGATATTTTTCTACCTCTTAATAATTTGCTTAATTTGTGAAAAGCACGACATGATTGTTCACTATCATATAAAAAATTAGATATTACATAGCAGTTCAGCACGCCTTTTTTTGTTTTTAATGAAACTTTCTTATAACTTAATACTTTGATTATTTTGTGAATACATCTGTTACTATTTATGTAAATGTTCGGGTTTCTGCGACGCCTTACCCTGAGGCTGTGAATTAAAAATATAATAAATTTATTTACTATATTAAGAAGCAATATTAGTAATATAATTAATTACATGAAAAATTATTACCACAACACATTTTTGAAAGAAAAAATGATTCTCAGCAAAACATTTTTGAATACAAATCTACAAGACATTTTCAATTTTCTAAAATAAAAAAGAATAAAAACAAAAAAATTCGTTAAAATCTGACTAAATCAACCTTCTGATTATAACCGAATCTGAAAAAAACCCCCTTAAAACCCCACGTTCTTGGCATTAAATAATCCACAGAAGTTGATATGTCGTTAAATAAAACTCTAACTCAAAATAAAAAAAATGTATATAAAAAATTTCGTCAAAATCTGTCTAAATCAACCTCCTGCCTATAACCGAACATTAAAAAATACATTAAGGCCACCCATCTTTGGCATTAAATAACCCACAGAGATGTTGATATGTCATTAAAAAAAAACTCAAACTAAAACTCCAATACCATTTCCCACGCTGACATCATATTGTTAGCAATCAGCAGTAAACTGTCTGTTTTTATTTGTCTGTAAATTAATTTATTCTGAGCTGAAGCTTTTTCATTTTTTGCCACATAATTTTAATTCATTATTCTTTTTTTTATTCACTGGCCGAAAACGATTTGGTGACTTTACTTATTTGTCAAGGATAAACTGAAATGAATATAGAAATTTCTGTTTTAACCGTATCACCAGTAAAAAGTAGAATTTTTAAATTATTCCCATGTTAGATCTGTTTGCAGTACGAGCTTCCTTAACAAAGTCATTACTAGGACACTTGACAAACTGCAAACACTATTATCTTGTTTGAAGTGGAGATGATTAATTATCTAAAATTCTTCTAGGATGGGTACTTAATCATTGCACTTTTATTTAACGAGAAAATAACATTTTTTGTCTAATCCATTAATACCAAATTTAAATTCCTGTATTAACTATAAAAAATAATTATGTTTCTCGGAAACATGGACCTTTGTCCGCACACAAAAAACAAACAAAAAAATCAGATTATCAAAAGAACACTTTTCCCATGACACCAATTTTTATTTTTTTTTTTAACTACATTCATTATTCAGCAATGATTCTTTTTCTTCTTCATGTTCTGTGTTTCTTCAGGACGTAGGCGATCATGGATTTCCACTTGACTCTGTCTCTTGTCACTCTCAATAATTTTTCTCTTGGTATCTCTTCTAAACCCCGCTCTGTCAACCATTTTCTCAGACTTAACAAGTACGTCTCGCGCTGCTTTCCGAAAGAACACTGAAACGTTATGTAATACTAGTCCTTCTATATGACAGTGAATGATGGAGATGCCTTCCAAAAGATAAGCAAAGTATTAAGAAACTGGAAAATTTCGTTAGAAACAAAGAAAAGAACACTGAAACGTTATGTAATTTCAGTCTTTCTACATAACAGTAAATGCTGGACAATATCCTCACAGATAAAGAAGAGACTTAAAGAAAAAGAAACTTGGTTCTACAGAAGGCTGCTGATAATAATAAACCGAACATGTGAGCAAATATAAAGTTCTAGGAGGATTGAAAACAAAACAACACTTACGGTTAACATCAGGTAGAGAGGGATTAAATTTTCATGACACATAACGGAGAAAAAGGGCTTTGAAAATTTGATCATCACAAAGCAGATTGAAATCAAGAGGCACAAAGGAAAACAATGCATAAACTTGATTGGGCCTGTGGCAGGACAGTTCGGGAGAGGTGGCAAAAAGACCAATTTTATTAAGAGCTACAAAGGGACAGGAAGTTATGGAGAGCCATAGTCTCCAACGTTCCGACGGGACACAGCACATATAAGAAGATAATTCTTATGATCAGATTCCTTTCTGTCTATGGTTTGTGAATCATCATGGCTTCTTAGCAAAGGTAGCAAGAGTGGTTTTCTTGTTACCGTCTGTAGAGTTTTGAATTCAGTTTTCCTCCTCTCGTAGTAACTATCATTCAAAGTTACAAAGCTCAGTCTTCTTTGCTATTTAACCCGTAGCTGGAGCGAAAAGATATTGTCATGCTATTCTAAAATGCTTTATTGTGAAAGTGAACGCAATAGAGACGGATCGAATTGGAACTAGTCTCGCTTATTCAACATTGAGTGCCGATAACCACAAAACTACTCAGAAACCCAGACATATTTTCAGCACCCTCTATACGAAAAAAAAATATTGCTAATAAAAATGAAAAGTGTAGGCTACCTAGTAAAAACAATTATTATTAACAACGAAATAAACACGATCACGACTAAAAAAAAAGGAATCGCTTATATTATGTTGCTAGAAATGAGTATGCTTAATTCGTATATTTGTAAGCATTTGAGTATTTCCGAGAACATTCAAAGACTTAGAACACAGTAAGCTGGTGACGAGTGAAGCGGCCAATATAAAGGCATCGAACCCAAATTTCGCATATGAAAGCGACGGCTATTTTTTGAAAATCTAGATCTTTAAATTCGCTGCTCTCACGTCGGACCTTTCTTGCCTAAAATCCACTTACTCTCAGGTCATCCATTAAAATTCCCCGCCAAAGAACCACCATCAACTCTTGGGATGGATAAAAAAGATTTTCCATCACAAGAAATTCAAACTTTAAAGCCGGCGATCATAACTGTCATAATTCCTAAAAGAATGGGTCTGGTGATTAAACCATTACAGGGAACCTGTCATTTTTAAATGTCATTAAACCACAGTGGAATACTCTCGCAGACATAGTAATGCGGCTTCATCGACAGAAAAATTCTGTCGGTCTGCATCAAAGAAACAAAACGGAAACAAGACACATTTTTCTTTTGAAATTTGTCCGTAACAATTACTTCTAACATAGTAGTCTCAGCTTATCTGTTGTGTGGAGACAGGAATGTGGGTATTAAAATAAAAATAAAAATAAAACCGTGGTATTTGAATCCAGGACAAGGAACAGATTGTGGTGAATTAAGAAACAAATAAATGACCAAATTTTATATTTCAGCGTACCATAAGTTAAAAGAAAAGTAGTGTGAAAACGAACGGATCAGTCAGTTAAGTGCCATACGTGATAGAAAGAGACATGACTGACTGGGCAGAAGATTATCCCGCAGTAGGTTGCCATTGCTTTCTGCGGTAGACTGGTTGCCAGCCAAGGCCATAGAACCCAATCTATCTTATTATTTAACCCATAACTAGAAGGAAGAGACGGATTAATACCTTTCCAAAGGGTATTTGTGCGCAAGTGAATGCACTGAATTCAACTGGAATTAGAACTCGGCTCCCCGATTCGAGTCGATATCCACTGCACCACAACGCACATCCGCTGAACGAATAGGAAGCTATTATCTAAGACTTGCAAAAATTATTAAATCAGGAGATGACGATTGTGTTAAAATAACAAAAGTACCAGAACCGGTGGAACAGCCCAGGTTATACCCTAGCCAGTGTATACATTCAGCCTAGTTTATACACTCAGTTAAGTGTATACTTTCAGCCAGTATATAAAATTTGCACTGGGTATGTTCCAGTTAGTGTGTGAACTCGGCTAAGTGTATATCCGAGCCACTATATACCCAAAAGTCAGTGTATATCCCAACCAGTGTACAGTTTCAGTTTACCGCATACACTCAGCGCAGGCGGTGTATAGCCTCAGCTCAGAATATACCGCAATCAGTGTATACCCTAAGCTCAGTATATATTCTAACCAGTGTACAGTCACAGTTTACTGCATACACAGCGCAGGCGGTGTATAGCCTCAGCTCAGAATATACGGTAATCAGTGTATACCCTAAGCTCAGTATATATCCTAACCAGTGTACAGTCACAGTTTACTGCATACACTCAGCACAGGCGGTGTATAGCCTCAGCTCAGAATATACCGTAAGCAGTGTATACCCTAAGCTCAGTATATATCCTAACCAGTGTACGGTCACAGTTTACTGCATACACTCAGCGCAGGCGGTGTATAGCCTCAGCTCAGAATATACCGCAATCAGTGTATACCCTAAGCTCAGTATATATTCTAACCAGTGTACAGTCACAGTTTACTGCATACACTCAGCGCAGGCGGTGTATAGCCTTAGCTCAGAATATAACGTAATCAGTGTATACCCTAAGCTCAGTATATATTCTAACCAGTGTACAGTCACAGTTTACTGCATACACTCAGCGCTGGCGGTGTATAGCCTCAGCTCAGAATATACCGTAATCAGTGTATTCCCTAATCTCAGTATATATCCTAACCAGTGTACAGTCACAGTTTACTGCATACACTCAGCACAGGCGGTGTATAGCCTCAGCTCAGAATATACCGTAATCAGTGTATACCCTAAGCTCAGTATATATCCTAACCAGTGTACAGTCTCAGTTTACTGCATACACTCAGCGCAGACGGTGTATAGCCTCAGCTCAGAATATACCGTAAGCAGTGTATACCCTAAGCTCAGTATATATCCTAACCAGTGTACAGTCACAGTTTACTGCATACACTCAGCGCAGGCGGTGTATAGCCTCAGCTCAGAATATACCGCAATCAGTGTATACCCTAAGCTCAGTATATATTCTAACCAGTGTACAGTCACAGTTTACTGCATACACTCAGCGCTGGCGGTGTATAGCCTCAGCTCAGAATATACCATAATCAGTGTATACCCTAAGCTCAGTATATATTCTAACCAGTGTACAGTCACAGTTTACTGCATACACTCAGCGCAGGCGGTGTATAGCCTCAGCTCAGAATATACCGCAATCAGTGTATACCCTAAGCTCAGTATATATTCTAACCAGTGTACAGTCACAGTTTACTGCATACACTCAGCGCTGGCGGTGTATAGCCTCAGCTCAGAATATACTGTAATCAGTGTATACCCTAAGCTCAGTATATATTCTAACCAGTGTACGGTCACAGTTTACTGCATACACTCAGCGCAGGCTGTGTATAGCCTCAGCTCAGAATATACGGTAATCAGTGTATACCCTAAGTTCAGTATATATCCTAACCAGTGTACAGTCACAGTTTACTGCATACACTCAGCACAGGCGGTGTATAGCCTCAGCTCAGAATATACCGTAATCAGTGTATACCCTAAGCTCAGTATATATTCTAACCAGTGTACAGTCACAGTTTACTGCATACACAGCGCAGGCGGTGTATAGCCTCAGCTCAGAATATACCGCAATCAGTGTATACCCTAAGCTCAGTATATATCCTAACCAGTGTACAATCACAGTTTACTGCATACACTCAGCGCAGGCGGTGTATAGCCTCAGCTCAGAATATACCGCAATCAGTGTATACCCTAAGCTCAGTATATATCCTAACCAGCGTACAGTCACAGTTTACTGCATGCACTCAGCACAGGCGGTGTATAACCTCAGCTCAGAATATACCGTAATCAGTGTATACCCTAAGCTCAGTATATATCCTAACCAGTATACAGTCTCAGTTTACTGCATACACTCAGCGCAGGCGGTGTATAACCTCAGCTCAGAATATACCGTAATCAGTGTATACCCTAAGCTCAGTATATATTCTAACCAGTGTACAGTCACAGTTTACTGCATACACAGCGCAGGCGGTGTATAGCCTCAGCTCAGAATATACCGCAATCAGTGTATACCCTAAGCTCAGCATATATCCTAACCAGTGTACAGTCACAGTTTACTGCATACACTCAGCGCAGGCGGTGTATAGCTTTAGCTCAGAATATAGCGTAATCAGTGTATACTCTAAGCACAATATATATCCTAACCAGTGTACAGTCACAGTTTACTGCATACACTCAGCGCAGGCGGTGTATAACCTCAGCTCAGAATATAACGTAATCAGTGTATACCCTAAGCTCAGTATATATCATAACCACTGTTTAGTCACAGTTTACTGCTTAGACTCAGCGCAGGCGGTGTATAGCCTCAGCTCAGAATATACGGTAATCAGTGTATACCCTAAGCTCAGTATATATCCTAACCAGTGTATAGTCACAGTTTACTGCATACACTCAGCGCAGGCGGTGTATAGCCTTAGCTCAGAATATAGCGTAATCAGTGTATACTCTAAGCACAGTATATATCCTAACCAGTGTACAGTCACAGTTTACTGCATACACTCAGCGCAGGCAGTTTATAGCCTCAGCTCAGAATATACCGTAATCAGTGTATACCCTAAGCTCAGTATATATCATAACCAGTGTACAGTCACAGTTTACTGCATACACTCAGCGCAGGCGGTGTATAGCCTCAGCTCAGAATATACCGCAATCAGTGTATACCCTAAGCTCAGTATATATCCTAACCTGTGTACAGTCACAGTTTACTGCATACACTCAGCGCAGGCGGTGTATAGCCTTAGCTCAGAATATAGCGTAATCAGTGTATACTCTAAGCACAGTATATATCCTAACCAGTGTACAGTCACAGTTTACTGCATACACTCAGCGCTGGCGGTGTATAGCCTCAGCTCAGAATATAACGTAAGCAGTGTATACCCTAAGCTCAGTATATATACTAGCCAGTGTATAAATCCAACCAAGAATATATCTGAGCCAGGTCATATACTAGTGTATACTTCAGCCCGCATGTATGCTCTGCCTAGAATATAACCTAACCAGCATTATAACTACATCACAATGTAGGCTTAGATCCAAAGTACTTAGATGGGCAACCGCTTGGGAATACCAGGTGTTGTAAGCGTTTAGTGACGGATGTGCATTGGGGTGCAGTGAGTATCGGCTCGGAAAGAGAAATCGGTGAGTACCTCGATACCTCGACACAAAACCTAGCTAATAACACTTGAAGACACTTATAGTACAACTGTGTAAATTTTCAAGAAAATCGGTTCAGCCATTTCGAAATCTATAGATAACGAGGACACACACACGCACACACACACACCCGATAAATATCGAAAATCGATAATCGAAAAAATCGTGTTATAGACGGAATGGTCCGATTTTAATCAAATTTGATACACTCATAGACAAAGACATAAGAAACGATATTCAGAAGTTTCAAGGTTACAGTTCTTGCAATAATGCAGAAAATCGATAATATATATATATATATATATATATATATATATATATATATATATATAAGGCAAGATGTTTGTGTGTGTGTCTGTTTATCTGCCTGTATGTCTGTATTTTTTCAGCCCTTTTATTTTAGTTTTTGCTTCGGGTTTGGCTCTAAGTAGGTATAATTGTAGTTCTTAGTCTCAGCCATGATAACATTTACTCAGAGGACTTATGAAGCCGTCAAAATTCAGTTTACGACGAAAAAAAACTTATTTGATAACGATATCAGGAAATCAAAATTTGACTTACATCCATTCATTTTTCTTTCAGTCTACGGTTTCGCTTTAACTGGAAACAACTATTGCTTTTTAATCTTTCGTGTCAACGTCCAAAGAGTCTGAGCTCCAGGACCATGGATTAGTTTTAAAGCTTTCATTACTCCCGAGCAACGCCGGGCTATACTGCTAGTATATGCATATTATTGAAATGCAGCTTTTGAGTTGAAGAATCTTGGGAAGATGGGATAACATTCTGACTTCTGATGACAAAGGACAAGTTAGTCCGTTAAGAGCCATATGTGATATACGCTTGGGCGATCATGTCTCTTTCGAGAAATGACTGAATAAGCAGAAGATTTTCCCGCAGCAGGTTGCCATTTTGTTCTACGATAGACTGGTTTGCCAACCAAGGCTATAGAACCCACTTTATTCTGCTATTCAGCCCATATCTGGAAAAAGGAGCGATGCATTCATACCTTTCCGGAGGTATGTCTGCGTAAGGGAATGCAGCGAATTCAACTGGAATTCGAATTCGGCTCTTTAAGTTTTCATTCCGAACCGATATCTTTTGCATTCTTGGGGAAAAAAAAAAACAAAAAAAAAACATATCGAGAACCACGGCTTTAGATCCTCTTGACACGTTCTTTGCTAGATATCGCTTATGATTGATCATTTTCGTTTTTCTTCAGGTGGGATGCATCTCATTGGGGAGTTTCTGGTGCAGTTGATTGGGAAGACGTAGAATGTGCTCAGCTAGCCTCATTTGTTTGTCTATCTGTGACAATTTCAGAAAGGAGGCTCTTGTGTTTTGCAAACCTCTTTATTGGTAATGGTTTTGCCAATTAACCTTCAAAACTTTCCACTAGCAGAGTTCCTCTTTGATGACAAACATTCAATCTCTCTGTGATGATGGATGAATGTGTCTATATTTCTTTTGCATAGATGAAAGTCGCTAACGCAAGACTGTTTAAGAGCCTGAATTAGGTGTTTGTGTTACTGAAAGCTAATGTCCAAATGTTAGACATTCTTTGAAAAAATTATTGCCTTTTTATTCTACTGTTAACATCCATTTTGACATTTGCGGCAAACACAGGTGAAGTGGTCTACAACCTCGACATTTGACGGGTCTAACTGGGGTGCCATAGCAACCAGGTAGTTGTTGCGGCCCACCGATACTATTTTGCCTTCTCCAGTGCTGATTCTTAGCCAATTTTAATTATCTGTTTAGCACACTGGGAATAGACTGTTTCCCAATCAAGGGTATAGGTCTTTTGTGCTATTCAACCAGTTGTTGGGAAGAGAAGTCAAGAGGGGACACTTAGATGAAGCTAGATGACTTAAGCATTTATAGCATTCTGCCATTCGTTCATGTATTGAATATTGATGTAACATCTATTCTGGTGCTTTTTCTATGTCTTTAGATATTATTGATATAGTACATAGAAGAATCTGCAATGTTATTGGTCCTGAACTGGTATTTTAGTTTCAACAATTTTCCCACCACCGTAACATAGCTTCCCTGTACGTTTTTTATAAAAATGTTTATGGTAATTCTTCTGATTAGTTTTCTTATTTTGTATCCCGACTTAATTAGTTTAAGCGTAATACAAGATTGGCAGTTAGGTCTTATTATATCAACTGGAATTCGACGTCATCTTCAAGTAGAGATTTTTTTTGCGTTCATAGACCATTCAACGAATATTCACTCACTCAGTAAATATTTTGTTATTTTGAAGTATATTCAACTACATATATATATATATATATATATATATATATATATATATATATATAATCATTTCAACCCAAGCAAGGCAGTTTTACTGCCACTGGAGCGCAGGGGATTACATAGGAGGAAAGTGGTGAAAACAAAAAGACAGGTTATAGAATATGTCAGGTTATAGAATATGTGGGTAAGAGAAGGATGAGAATACTGGTGTGATGGAGTGGACGGAGAAAAAAGGAGTATGAGAAGAAGGATGCGAGTCAGTGAGAAAAGAGATGACTACTGACGTTACATTTAAATTCTTGCAGATTGTAGCTGTCGGGGAAGCAAGGAAGGGAAATCCACAGGCGGGAATTGCGAGAAGCTCTTAGAGTAGAAATTCCGGTTAAATTTTATCTGTTTCACAGTTAAAGAGTGTCTACGGCTATATCGTGTTGAATACTCCGGTTCCCGTCCGATCACCGAAGTTCAGCAACAGCGAGCCTGGTCAGTACTTAAATGGGTGACCAGGTGCTGTAATACCAGCTGCTGTAAACGTAAGGACCAAGAATGGTCCAACGGTCCTCCAGGTTTGGGGGTTGGGTACTGGGCTAACAACCCTGCCACGTAAAAAAACAGCTTGTTACAGAAACAGCAACAAAAAGTTGCTGCCTTATGCACCATCTGGGTGTGACGGATAAATAATAATGATGATGACAGTAAAAGGGTGGGGCCTAGTTGCTAGTCTAGTAGCTGGAATAAATTCATACATGGGGGCACCAGTGAGCTAAGTTCATTGGAGCAGAAGCCGTGAAATTATTTGAAGAAGAGAGAAAGAAAAGTCACATTACGCTGGTGAGAAAGTGACTGCAGCTGAGCTGCCAAGTCGGGATCGATTACATTACAGATCTTTCGTTGGATTTTGTCAAGAACCCCAAGGTGAATAGCAGGGGCACCCGACGAGATGTGGTAGCAGTGTTTAATACACAGGCGGATGGTAGATCTATATATGTGCAGGATAGATTCAGACGGAAAAAAAACACACGCACATATATATATACACACAGACAGACAGACAGACAGACAGACACACACACACACACACACACAGAGAACATTTTGCTATGATTTAGTCAGTTAAGTGTCATACGCGATACACGCTTTGGGCGATCATGTCTCGAAAGAGACATGACTGAATGGGCAGAAGATTATCCCGCTGTAGGTTGCCATTGCTTTCTTCGGTAGACTGGTTGCCAGCCAAGGCTATAGAACCCAATCTGTTCTGTTATTTAACCCATAGATGGAGGGAAGAGACAGATTAATACCTTTCCTAAGGGTATTTGTGCGTAAGTGAATGCAATGAATTCAACTGGAATTCGAACTCGGCTCCCCGATTTGTCGTTCCGAGTCGATATCCACTGCACTACAAGACACATCACATTTAAGCCAGTTGACATAATATTAACATTTATTTTTAAGCTTTCTCCATTTTTTTAGACTTTTTTTTGCATATATCGTGAAAAAACGTACACATACTAAAGTCTAAAACAATACACAATTAAGTAATTTTCATTCATATCTTAAAACATAATATCAGGCGCCATCTTTTCTGGTTTACTCAAAAGTTACAGCGTCTTCGTGGCTATTGTGTGTGCAACACAGTTAGATGATTAGGTCGAGGAGTTGCGATCGGGGATTACGTTGTCAAGTCAGGGGGTAATCGTATTATCTACTTTCAACTCCAAAGGCAGGTATGGATTGAAACGTATTTAATTGGATTGAAATAAAACCTTGAACTTTGCTAGCCTATTTTGTTTTATTTCTTGTGTTTTTCTGGTTGTTTTGGGTGATGTGGCTCCAGAAATGATATCTTGCGGGAAATGCTGACTGATTTTTGCAAAAAAGGAAGCCCCTTGTTACTGAAACGGCATCAAGTAGAGCGTTTGCTGGATTTATTCCTTGCTGCACTGAATGTAAACAGACGTATTTTCCCGCATGTGTCTCATTTTACGACCGGTGTTTTAAAAGCAGTAAAAATTCGAAGCCAAAATCAGAAAGTGCATTGGATAGCGAAAGCTGCCTTCCAAAAACCAAGCCAAAGATTTAAGGTAGAGAAATATTTCGTTAGAAACAGAAAAAAAAATATCTGTCCTTCTATATGGCATGTTTTGACAACCTCATTACATATGAAGGAAATATTTGAGGCGACAAAAATGTTGTTATGGTGCCCTATCTACCTTGGAATGAACTCTTCCTCCTTCATAAATAATAACCTGTAAGACTACCTGAAGGTGGGGGGCAGTCGAGACACAGTGTAATTTGACATTTCGAACGAACACTTCTATCTGCTAATTAATAACACGCTTATTTTTTATATATTTTCTGTTATTCCAATACACTGTTTAACCTACCTTCTTTTCGTGTCTTTCTTCCTGGCCCTAACTCTCATCAGTATTCTCATCCTTCTCTTACCCAGTTCCTGACACCCCCTATAACCTGTCACTCTTTCTTATAACTTTCCTCTTATGTAACCCCTTGCGCATTAGTAGCAGTAGACTGCCTTATAAAAAAAATCGTACCTAACTACCCACAAATTTATAGAATAAAAATATATTTGTTATTTACCTAAATAATTTCTATAACTTAAAAATTCATATTCATATAAATTGCAATATAAACCACGGGTGGAATCGGTGGGTGGGCTCGGGTGGGATTTCTCAAGTACACACAAGTGTACCTGAGAAATCATCTGCGATGGAAAATAGCTAGTCGCCCTTGTAATTATGCATCCTCGGATCCGAGTGCCCAGTCATACATACAGTTTGTCTGAACAGTAAATATTACTGTTTTATCTGGTCTGGGCTTTCTGTTATGTATTTAGGGATTATAGATAAAACATAAAAAAATCTGCACTTTTAATGGTCCTGACCTGTCATTTCGATTTCAGTCATTTTTCCCACCGCCGTAAGGTAGCTTCCCAGTACACCTTCTCTAAAATTTCATGGTAATTTTTCTGATTCGTTTTTCGTATTTGGTAGATAGAATTTACGAATTTAACCGCAGTACTAGTTTGGCAGTAAGTGCACTGCTTCTGCTCCGATGAACTTAGCTCTCTATGCATGAATTTACTCGAGCCAAAAGATTAGCAACTAGGTCCCACGCTTTTACTGTGAAACCAATAAAATGTAAACGTAAATTCTACTCTTACAGCTTCTTTTCTCGCACTTCCCGCCTGTGGAATTCCCTTCCGTTTACTTGCTTCCCCAACAGCTACAATCTTCAGGAGTTTAGTGTAAAGTCAAACGTCATCTCCTATCTCACTAACTTGCATCCTCTCTTTCTCATCCTCCTTTCTCTGTTCACTCCACTCTCATCAGTATTCTCATCCTTCTCTTACCCACTTCCTGACACCCCCTATAACCTGTCACTCTTTCTCATAACTTACCTCCTATGTAACCTCCTGCTCATCAATGGCAGTAAAATACTTTGCTTGGGTCATCTCTTATCTCACTAACTTGCATCCTCTCTTTCTCATCCTCCTTTCTCTGTCCACTCCACTCTCATCAGTATTCTCATCCTTCTCTTATCCACTTCCTGACACTCCCTATAACCTGTCACTCTTTCTCATAACTTTCCTCTTATGTAACCCTATGCAAAACAATGGCAGTAAAATACCTTGCTTGGGTCATCTCCTATCTCACTAACTTGCATCCTCTCTTTCTCATCCTCCTTTCTTCGTCCACTCCACTCTCATCAGTATTCTCATCCTTCTCTTACCCACTTCCTGACGCTCCCTATAACCTGTCACTCTTTCTCATAACTTTCCTCTTATGTAACCCTATGCAAAACAATGGCAGTAAAATACCTTGCTTGGGTCATCTCCTATCTCACTAACTTGCATCCTCTCTTTCTCATCCTCCTTTCTTCGTCCACTCCACTCTCATCAGTATTCTCATCCTTCTCTTACCAACTTCATGACGCTCCCTATAACCTTTCACTCTTTCTCATAACTTTCCTCTTATGTAACCCTATGCAAAACAATGGCAGTAAAATACCTTGCTTGGGTCATCTCCTATCTCACTAACTTGCATCCTCTCTTTCTCATCCTCCTTTCTTCGTCCACTCCACTCTCATCAGTATTCTCATCCTTCTCTTACCCACTTCCTGACACTCCCTATAACCTGTCACTCTTTCTCATAACTTTCCTCTTATGTAACCCTATGCAAAACAATGGCAGTAAAATACCTTGCTTGGGTCATCTCCTATCTCACTAACTTGCATCCTCTCTTTCTCATCCTCCTTTCTTCGTCCACTCCACTCTCATCAGTATTCTCATCCTTCCTTCTCTTACCCACTTCCTGACGCTCCCTATAACCTGTCACTCTTTCTCATAACTTTCCTCTTATGTAACCCTATGCAAAACAATGGCAGTAAAATACCTTGCTTGGGTCATCTCCTATCTCACTAACTTGCATCCTCTCTTTCTCATCCTCCTTTCTTCGTCCACTCCACTCTCATCAGTATTCTCATCCTTCTCTTACCCACTTCCTGACACTCCCTATAACCTGTCACTCTTTCTCATAACTTTCCTCTTATGTAACCCTATGCAAAACAATGGCAGTAAAATACCTTGCTTGGGTCATCTCCTATCTCACTAACTTGCATCCTCTCTTTCTCATCCTCCTTTCTTCGTCCACTCCACTCTCATCAGTATTCTCATCCTTCTCTTACCCACTTCCTGACACTCCCTATAACCTGTCACTCTTTCTCATAACTTTCCTCTTATGTAACCCTATGCAAAACAATGGCAGTAAAATACCTTGCTTGGGTCATCTCCTATCTCACTAACTTGCATCCTCTCTTTCTCATCCTCCTTTCTTCGTCCACTCCACTCTCATCAGTATTCTCATCCTTCTCTTACCAACTTCATGACACCCCCTATAACCTGTCACTCTTTCTCATAACTTACCTCCTATGTAACCTCCTGCTCATCAATGGCAGTAAAATACTTTGCTTGGGTCATCTCCTATCTCACTAACTTGCATCCTCTCTTTCTCATCCTCCTTTCTTCGTCCACTCCACTCTCATCAGTATTCTCATCCTTCTCTTACCAACTTCATGACACCCCCTATAACCTGTCACTCTTTCTCATAACTTACCTCCTATGTAACCTCCTGCTCATCAATGGCAGTAAAATACTTTGCTTGGGTCATCTCCTATCTCACTAACTTGCATCCTCTCTTTCTCATCCTCCTTTCTTCGTCCACTCCACTCTCATCAGTATTCTCATCCTTCTCTTACCCACTTCCTGACGCTCCCTATAACCTTTCACTCTTTCTAATAATTTTCCTCCCATGTAACCCCCTGCACACAGGTGGTAGTAGACTGTCTTGCTTGGAGCGATATAATTATTAAAAGAAAAGTTCTCATCATTTTACAGTTGAAACGGCTTGATGTATCCGTAAAACTCAACTGGAATTGGAAATCGACTTTCCGCTTTCCAAATCGAAGCCATTATCAATTGCGCCGCCCGCACATCCATGTTTACAGCACCTGGTATTCCCAAGCGGTCAACCATCAAGGTACACACCTAGCACGATGTTGCTTAACTTCGGTGATCGTAAGCCATATAAAATCGAAACAAAGTATAAGGATAATTACTTTTATACAAATAAAAGAATGCTGAACTTGTAAGTCGCATGTGTCCTCCTGTATAAATGCAATAAAGATGTTGAAATTCCATACTACTTCATACAAAAGGTTAGGAAGGAAACCTCCAATTATTGGCTGGTGGCGGTCATTTCTCATTAGCGTCTCTGTCCTCGGACAAAATGTGGCTCTGTTTTATCTCTGTTCACAGATAGACATGTATCTGAGAAAAATCACACCGAGAATTACCCGGGCCGTGGAACAGTGTCCAGAGGCTGTACTACCCGATTGCACAAAGGGTGGATCGGGGGTCGCCACCGAGTCCAGCGCGATCGATGGTTGCGGGGACTGAACAATGTGTGGCCATTGCCCGTTCGCACACGTTCGGGCTCGCCATTTTAAACATCGACCTTGTGTGACATCCACGTCTTAGAGGAGAGACGAGGTGAATATTTACGCTGGGAAGAGGTAGTTGATTTTAGAAACTTATTTTTTCGGAAAAAAAAAATCTGTTTCAAAAGAAAGATTTTCTCAATTTCAACCGAGAGCATAACTGGCTGTTCAGGCAATGAATGCTAAATGTTTCCTTATAAAGAAACGGATAATACTATAATTGAGTTAAGTGCCATACGTGATACACGCTTAGGCGATTATGTCTCGAAAGATAAATAACTGACTGAGCAAAAGATTGTCCCGCAGTAGGCTGCCATTACTTTTTGCGATAGACTTTCTGCTAACCAAGGCTACAGAACCCAACCTGTCCTGTTATTCAACCGATAGCAAGAGAGAAGAACTGATACATATATTTCCTAGCGGTAATTGCGCGTAAGTGAATGCAACGAATTCAACTGCAATTTGAACTCAGCTCTGCCGATTTCTTGTTCCGAGCCGACATCCACTGCACCACAATGCACATCCATATTATCATTATTCAGTCAGTTAAGAACCATACGTGATACACGCTTAGGCGATCATGTCTTGAAAGTAACATGACTGACTGAGAGGATGATTATCCCGCAGCAAGTTGCCATTACTTTCTACAGTAGACTGGTTGCCAGCCAATGCCATAGAATCCAATCTGTCTTGTTATTTTACCCATAACCAGAGGGAAGAGACGGATTAATACCTTTCCCAAGGGTATTTTTGCGTAAGTGAATGCTACTGGAATTCAACTGCAATTCGAACTCGGCCCTTCGATTTCTCGTTCCGAGTCGATATCCACTGTACCACAACGCACATACCATTTCCATTTCAGTAATTTTTTTTCTTCGCATTTCGTTTATCAGAACTAACTTCCTTCCCGAGTTGATAGAAGCTTCTCCTATCATTCTCATCAGATATCCACCAACTCAGTTAAGATTCCGTTCTTTCTTTGTCAAGAATCGTGGCCAGAAATGGTTAAATCTGGTTACAACCTGATAAAAAGACAAGTATACCATTCGTTCCTCCCACCGCCGGCAATAACTGTCCATTCTCTCGCGAATATTTACTTCTCTGTATTCATTTGTCGATACGGCGGCCATTCGTTAACTTTTGGTCATGTGTCTATTTAGGGACTTGAGTCTTTCTCTCTGTGTCTGGATGCGTACACGTGTGTCTATGCAAGAATTTCTGTGTGCGTATTTGTATATGCGATTCATATACGTATGCCTATATATTTACGTCTGGTTGCGCGTATTTTCTCCTATGCAAACCTGTGCGAATCGACGGCTATATCCTGTTGAATACACCGGTTCCCGTCCGATCACCGAAGTTAAGCAACATCGAGCCTGGTCAGTACTTAAAATGGGTGACCAGGTGCTGTAATACCAGGTGCTGTAAACGTAAGGACCAAGAATGGTCCACCGGTCCTCCAGGTATTGGGGTTGGGTGCAGGGCTAAAAAAACCTGCCCCGTAAAAACAGTTTGTTACAGAAACAGCAACAAAAAGTTGCTGCCCTATGCACCATCTGGGTGTGATAGATAAATGGTGATGATGATGAAACCTGTGCGCATTTGTGAGTACACACCTGTTCATAGATATGTGTGTGTGCATATATCTACGTTCAACGACATGTTTGTGACATATATATATGTGTGTGTGTGTGCGATATGTACTTTTTTTTATAATCATATCGTCCCAAGCAAGGCATTTTACCGCCACTGTTTTGCAGGGGATTACATAGGAGGAAAGTTATGAGAAAGAGTGACAGGTTATACAGGGTGTCAGGAAGTGGGTAAAAGAAGGATCAAAATACTGATGAGAGGGAGTGGACGGAGAAAGAAGCATGAGAGAGAGAGAGAGAGAGAGAGAGAGAGGGAGAGAGAGGATACAGGTTAGTGAGATAGGAGATGACTATTGACTTTACATTTAAATTCTTGGAGATTGTAGCTGTCGGAGAAGCAAGTAAATGGAAGGGAATTCCACAGGCGGGAAGTGCGAGAAAAGAAGCCGTGAAGTAGAATTTGTGTTTACGTTTTATTGGTTTCACAGTAAAAGTGTGGGACCTAGTTGCTAATCTTGAGGCTCGAGTAAATTCATATATAGGGGGCACCAGTGAGCTAAGTTCATCGAAACAGAAGCCGTATGTGTGCATGTACGCTCACAGCTAGTATGGCAATTTTTTAAGTGCCGGAAGTATGGGCCACTCAGTGATGATCGAACTCCCTAGTCAGTCGTAACTGATCTAGCGAGATGGATGGTTTTGTACGCGCAACTTAGATGTAGCCCAAGGGCGAGTGTATGGGGCACTCAACAAGTGTCGAAGTCACTACTGAATTGCAATGATTCTAGCGAGACAAGCTTGCTATTACACCACGTCGATGTGGCTTCACAGCTATGTGTATATGTGTGTGCGCATGTACACTCACATATATATGTATGTGTACGTCGGTGATTTTCTGAGCGTATCCTAGGTGCGGCACAAGGCCGAAATAAGGAGCACCCTGTGAGGATCGAACCCACTACTCTGATAGGCTTGCTAAATATTACACCAGGTCGATGTTGCCACAATGATTTTCTAAGCATAGCTTAGGTGTGGCACAAGGCTGAAAGTGTGGAGCAATAAGGAACGAACTCACTTGTGGTAATTGATCTAGCGAGACAGAACATACTAACCATTACACGCATCGAATTGCCCTAAATGAATTTCTAAGCATAGTCTAGATGTGGCACAAGGCCGAAAGTAAGGGGCACACAGTGAGGATCGATTTCACTATTCATTCATAATTTATCTAGCATAACAAGCTTGCTAAAGATTTCATCACGTTGGAGTGCCTTCACAGATGCATAAACTCACAAGTACACTAACATACATTAACGGCCATAATTATTAGGCCACCTCAGTTTAAAAAAATGGTGTATTTCATACTATTTTTAAGTGGATAATTCTAAATGAAAATAGAATGGTTATTTTGTTATTATTACTTTGCAAAAT
This sequence comes from Ascarosepion bandense, assembly GCA_037127315.1. Lineage (NCBI taxonomy): Eukaryota > Metazoa > Mollusca > Cephalopoda > Sepiida > Sepiidae > Ascarosepion > Ascarosepion bandense. Next base: position 277,975 of record JBBBDQ010001830.1, read on the forward strand.
TTTACAAAGCAAAGAAGCAAAGATGAACACGTCCGAATCACTCAAAATTTTCTTCATTCTTTCATTGATGAAACTGCAATATAGGTAATTATTACATATTTATAAATTCATTTGATGCCCATGTTATTGTGCAGTATTAACAAAAAACATTCTATTTTCATTTAAAATTATTGACTTGGCAATAAATACTAAAACACACACACACACACACACACACACACACACACACACACACACACACACACACACACACACATATATATATATATATATATATATATATATACTACCGGACATAATTATTAGGTCATCCCAAGTTTTTTTTAAAACAAATGATGTATTTCATACTATTTTTTAGTGGATAAATCTAAATGAAAATAGAATGGTTGTTTTGTTATTATAACTTTACAAAATTTTACAAGGCAAGGAAGCAAAGATGAACTCGTCCGAATAAATACTAAAAGATTGTATGAAATACATCATTTTTTTAAAACACTGGGGTTGCCTAATAATTATGGCCAGAAGTGTATATGTATGTATGTGAAAAATCTCTCAGAGTTAACCTGTAGAAAAAGATAATATTTATAAATGTAAAAGACAATAGGAAAATGATAATAGTTGCCAACGCGTTTCATCCAATGTGGACGTTTTCAAGGCAAGAACCAAATGAATTTATTAAACAAAGTAGCTAATATTAACTAATAAGAAGACATTGCTTTGTTATTTATTTCTTGTCTTGAAAAATCCATGTTGGATGAAACGCGGTGGTAACTATTACAATTTTTCTATTGTCTTTTACATTTATAAAAATGTATGTATTTGTATGAATGTACGTTCACAGATATTTATGTATGTACCAGTGCCTATATATACGTATGTATGTATGCACGTTAACTTGAACCTATGTATGACTAGCAGTTTACTCGGCGTTTCTCGGGTGTAATGAAAGCTTTAAAACTGATCAATGGTCCTGGAGCTCAGACTCTTTGGACGTTGATACGAACGACTAAAAAGCAATAGTTGTTTCCAGTTAAAGCGAAACCGTAGACTGAAAGAAAAATGAATGGATGTAAGTCAAATTTTGATTTCCTGGTATCGATGTCAAATAAGTTTTTTTTCGTCGTAAACTGAATTTTGAAGGCTAAATAAGTCCTTTGAGTAAATGGTATCAGGGCTGAAACTAAGAAGTGCAATTATACCTACTTAGAGCCAAACCAGGAGCAAAAACTAAAATAAAAGAGCTGAAAAAATACAGACATACAAGCAGATAAACAGACACACGCACAAACATCTTGCCTTTTATATATATATATATATATATATTATCGATTTTCTTCACTATTGTAAGAACTGCAACCTTGAAGCTTCTGAATATCGTTTCTTATGTCTTTGTCTATGAGTGTATCAAATTTGATTAAAATCGGACCACTCCTTCTCTAAATCTAACCTGATTTTTTCGATTATCGATTTTCGATATTTATCGTAGGTACTTCAACACAAAACCTAGCTAAGAAAACTCGCAGACGCTTATAGTACAACTGTGTAAATTTTCAAGAAAATTGGTTCAGCCGTTTCGGAGTCTATAGTTAACGGACACACACACACACACAGACACACACATAAACACACAGACAAAGTTCCATTTATAAATAAGTTTAGATGTAATGAATATGTAATGAATATATATATATACCTTGTTTCCCCGTCACTGGAATGTGATTGGCTGGTGTCAGCCATAAATATAGACTAAGGCGAGGAGATCCAGAGATCTATTGGTTTTCCAATAGAGATCGACCACTAGAGGTCTACAGTTCTTCTACTAGAGATCTACGACAATTGTTCTCCGTCTATTGACTACGCCTATGTCTCAGTATACTGCATACGACGAGTACCGTCCATTACGTCTACCTACTAGATTGTCCTATCCGGTTACATTTGCTTAAACCACATAACTCCCTCGAATGATATATATATATATATATATATATATATATATATATATATATATATATATATCCCTTTTAAGGATATATACATCCCTTTCCGGGACATAACAATATATGTGTGTGCGTATGCTCACAGGTAAATATTTATGTATGCATACTCGGTTGGATATGTGTGGGCATATGCATGCAAGTCTTTTAGTATTTTTGTTAAAAATATGCATGTGTATTCTCGTATGTATATGTGGCTATGCTTATATATATATATATATATATATATATATATATATATATATATATCAGGTCGGCGCAAACGTTTCTGCCGATTTAAAATTTCGTCTTGTAAATGAAAAACTGTGTGTTTTTGAAAATCTTTATTCATAACAATAACGGCCTTTGCTCTCTACAACTTGATGCCATCTGTCAACGAGCTCAAAATGCCTTTCTTGTAAAATTCTTTAGGTTTTGATGCGAAATATAAATCTAACTCATGTTCAATCCCCTCTCGTGTTGTTAACTTAAAGCCATCTAAATAGTTTTGTATTCCTCGAAAAAAAGTGATAAACCCAGGGAGCTAGATCAGGAGAATATGCAGGATGGGGCAAGATAGCACTTCTCATCACATGTGACAAACCTACCGTAAAAGATGTCGTGAAAGCAAAGATTCACAACAAGAAACACGTTGCCGCAGATTCTCTGGAGGCAGTTCGTGTGGGATCCATTTTCCGAATACCGAAATCTTCTTCATTTTTTTAATTGGTGTCCAAGTCCTTTTGAGGTTACCGTAGGGCACTGAGTAACAACGGCATTCAGCACATCTGAATCAAGTTTTGGGTCGACCACCTCTAGCCTCATGTTTCAAGCTGAAATGTTCTTTCCGAAAACGGGAAAGATCACCACCTACAACTTTCTTTCACTGCATCAATTCCATAAGCATCCTGAATAGATCGTGCTACTGCATTTGAATTGGAACCTCTGCGAAACTCATAGAGTAGAGCATGTGATCTTTAGATGGAAAGAACATGGGTGAGAATATTGGAGAAAAATATGAATGACGCTTTAATAATCTGAAAGAAAAAGTTAATAATTAATCATGGTGATATGTTTAAGTAATAACAATATGCATAAAATAAATTACAAGGATTTAAAATGCCCCTTTCACAAACTGGCAAAATCTTTTGAACCGACCTAATATCTATCTATCTATCTATCTATCTATCTATCTATCTATCTATATCTGTTCATATCTATCTATCTATCTATCTATCTATCTATCTATCTATCTATGTCTGTTCATATCTATCTATCTATCTATCTATCTATCTATCTATCTATCCTATTCTTTTCATATCTATCTATCTATCTATCTATCTATCTATCTATCTATCTATCCTATTCTTTTCATATCTATCTATCTATCTATCTATGTCTGTTCATATCTATCTATCTATCTATGTCTGTTCATATCTATCTATCTATCTATCTATCTATCTATCTATCTATCTATGTCTATTCATATCTATCTATCTATCTATCTATCTATCTATCTATGACTGTTCATATCTATCTATCTATCTATCTATCTATCTATCTATCTATCTATCTATCTATCTATGTCTGTTCATATCTATCTATCTATCTATCTATCTATCTATCTATCTATCTATCTATCTATCTATCTATCTATGACTGTTCATATCTATCTATCTATCTATCTATCTATCTATCTATGACTGTTCATATCTATCTATCTATCTATCTATCTATCTATCTATCAGGTCGGTGCAAAAGTTTATGCCGATTTAAAACTTCATCTTGAAAATGAAAAACTGTGTCTTTGAAAAATGTTTATTCATAACAATAACGAACTTTGCCCTCTATGACTTGATTCCATCTCACAATATGATCTTTTTGGGATGGAGTCCTGCTCTCGGTTGTTGAAGTGGTTTTTCTTATCGATTTATTCAGGATCGCCGAGTTTTAACGTTATGGTAGAGAATCCACTTTTCATCGCCCACGACAAGCCTACCAAAAAATAGTGTCTGAAGGTGTCGTGAAAGCAAAGATTCTCTACAAGAAACACATTGCAGTTACATTGGAACCTCTGTGAAACTCATAGAGTAGATCATGCCTAATGTGTTCTTTAGATGGAAAGAACATGGGTGAGAATATTGCAGAAAAATATGAATGGTGCTTTAATAATCTGAAAGAAAAAGTTATAAATTAATCATGGTGATATGTTTAAGTAATAACATGCATAAAATAAATTACAATGATTTAAAATACCCCTTTTACAAACCGGCAAAAACTTTTGCACCGACCTGATATATATAATCACGCCCACATGTATGTGCCTGTGTATGCCCACGTGTGTGCGTTTATGCATTTGCGCGTGTCTATGTGTGCGCGTATGTGTAAGTGATCGCAGATATGGATATGTATGTGTATTCGTGTGTGTGTATATGCATACTAACTGAACTGTGAGCACGCACGATTATGCATGTATTTATATGTATGCGTGCGTGTGCTGATATGTGTGAGTTTCCAGATAAACAAGAAACTATATGCCCGCTTATATATGTAAGTATGTTTACGTATGTGTGTATATTTTTACTCTTAGTTATGTGGCTGCCAGTGTGTTATTGTTTGAGAAAATCTCGCAGAAATGTGAAAAAACGAGATTCTTTAATTTTTGGCTCGAGATTTATCGTGTTAAGTCGTTGATCCAAAATGTCATCAGACTGGGGTCTTAAAAGAATCGTTGGCCGTCTCTTATACCTGATTCTGTTCGTTTCCATCACCTTTGGGTAATTTTTATACTAAAGTACACATCAATATAGATGTGCGTTGTGGTGCAGTGGATATCGGCACGGAACTAGAAATCGGGGAGCCGAGTTCGAATTCCAGTTGAATTCATTGCGTTCACTTACGCGCAAATACCCTTGGGAAAGGTATTAATCCGTCTCTTCCCTCCAGTTATGGGTTAAATAATAGGACAGATTTGGAAAACTAAAATAAAACAGGTAAAGAAATTTAAACACCTGCGAAGCATTTTGACAGAGGATGGAAAGTGTGAAACTGAGATCCAAAGACGCATTGTCATGACCAAGGACACATTTCAAAAGCTAACCAGAGTACTGAGAGACAGGAAGATCTCATTAGAAAAAAAAAAAAAAAAGAGCAACACACAGCACTTCGTTAGCCTTACTTTTTCAACCGACCTGAAGTGGAACGATTATATTGAATCTATAGCTGAATCTACTGTTAGGAAAGTTTTTTTTTAATCATATCACCCCGAGCAAGGCGGTAACGCCACTGATGTGCAGGGGGATACGTAAGAGTGAAAAGATTGGGAAAGAGAAAACCGGAAACCACATCCTAAACAGGGAACAAGGGATGAGCCTCTGCACCTGTTCAATAGACGTGGGTGGAGTGTGAACCGGGCGATAGTTTAGTCTATCTACTCCAATTAAAAAAAAAGGAGTGAAAAGATTGGAAAAGACAAAACCGGAAACCACATCCTAAACAGGGAACAAGGGATGAGCCTCTTCACCTGTTCAATAGACGTGGGTGGAGTGTGAACCGAGCGATAGTTTAGTCTATCTACTCCAATTGGGTTATTGTGTCGTACCAAAATGTTCTTTCTCGTCAGAATCGATCTTGTAAATGTATAAATCTACCGTTCGTCCCTGCATTAAATAGAACTGCTATATCTGGTTGTTTAAGTTTTGTTTAACGGCATATCAACCTCTGTGGGTTATTTAATGCCAAAAAGGTGGGGTTTTAAGGTATGTTTTTAATGTTCATGTATAGTGAGAAGGTTGATTTAATCAGATTTGGATAATTTTTTAAAAATTTTTATTTTAGAAACTGAAGATGTCTTCTAGTTTTGTATTAAAAAATGTATTCCTGGTAAAATGTTTTTTCCTCCAAACATGTATTATGGTAATATTTTTCCTTCAAAAATGTCTATTTTTATACTTTCATAGTGCTTTGACTCTAGTTTGGGGGTTGACTATTTGCCCATAGCTGGGACCCTAACAGGTTCTACAACTCCGGGTCAGAGTGGACCTGGGGACAACATCAATTAAGAGGAAGTTCCATAATCCTCACAACCTCCCAATCAGAGGCGTTGCTGCCGGGTGCAGTTTACGGTCATACCAAGGACCTATATCTTGTCGAGTGCTTCTGCTATTTATCTCGATGTTCTCAACAAAATGGAAGGAACAATCTGCTATGTAATCGGTCTTGACTTGGCATCTCGATTTCAGTCATTTTATGACTGACATGACGTGGCTTCCCTTTGTCTTTTCTACAAATATTTTCATGGTAACAACTCTGATGAGCTTTTTTTTCCTGGTGCCCCGATCACATGTATTTAAGCGTGCTTATGGATTGGCGTGTAGGTCCCACTTATTTTTACAGATGAAATAGTTTGATTTAACCGTCAGTTTCTTTTCTATCCCTTCCCACATTTCTATTTACTTGCTTCCCTGATAGCTACAATCTCCAAAAATGTAAATGCAGTCTCAATTGCCATTTTCTATATTCTTGAATCCCGTTCATCTTTTATTCTTTCTTCAATACCCTCTGTACACAGTCTTTTCTCTTACCTGATAGCTACAATCTCTAAAAACTTAAATGCAACGTCAATTGCCATCTTCTTTCTCCTTGAATCCCATTCATTATTTATACGTTCTTTAATAACCCGTGTACCCTGTCTTTTCTCTCGCTGTAACGTCCTGCGCTCTAGTGGATCTACCGCCTTGTTTGGGGTAAAATGTTTAAGAAAAAATTAAGTAATCGTTCGGATATCACACTTGTGCAAAAGATTAGCCACTAATGTATCCTGATAGATGTGCCGGTACCTTGGGAAACGAAATATCGTAAAGGTAGAGTCAGAGAAACTAAAAGTAAACTGGAAAAATGCAGCAAGCTTAGGTTGTCCCTTTTGTAGTTGACACACCTAAGATTATCTGTAGGAATCGTTCTTCATTGCAAACCACAAGTCAAACCGACGCTGTTCTCGAACTTGAAGACTCACTTTGACGTTGGACAGATGGTCATTGATTCAAGTTGGGAATCATCCTTCCTGACCGTTAACTACTGTATAGGAAGCTGTCCAACACCCATATCCGCTCTTTACTGTCACTATAATTCCCTTCGAATTAGTGGCAGTTCTGATTTGCTTGGGGAAAAATGGAAAAGAAAAAAAAAAGAAGAAAAAGGCAGTTGAAATAATATCGGTTTCACACGTATTTTTTTTCAGGCACAAAGATTAAAGATCGCCTAAAAATGTTTACTGCCGACAAAATTCAACATTAGCTGTACCATCAACCGGTTTCTCTAACTGTGATGCAAAATTCGAGATTACGATGGGATTGGTTGTGATAGGAAGTTATGCAAATTGGCAGCCTGAATTCCGATTGAAGAGCTTGGGGCATTGGAAGCCATGATAAGGCAAACATTTTTGGCATCAAAAGTTCTTTTTTTCTTTTGCTGAGAGACTGTGTTGACGCTACTTCGCTTGAAAAATTACAAAAAAAACCCAAAAAAAACTGCTCTGTCGAAGATTAGGGTTCTAACTGCCAAAAACCTGCCTGCTCGGATTACACTGATGTCATAAGCCCAAATAATAAACATATTTCTTTCGGAGCCATCTTCGTATATTTAACGCACTCACAAAAAATCTTAGCTTTTATACTGATTGTTTCAAAGTTTCAATCAAATATTTCAATTAAATTTCAATCAAATGTTTCAATTAAATTTCAATCAAATGTTTCAATTAAATTTCAATCGAATTAAAAGTTTCAATCAAATGTTTCAATTAAATTTCAATCGAATTAAAAGTTTCAATCAAATGTTTCAATTAAATTTCAATCAAATGTTTCAATTAAATTTCAATCGAATTAAAAGTTTCAATCAAATGTTTCAATTAAATTTCAATCGAATTAAAAGTTTCAATCAAATGTTTCAATTAAATTTCAATCGAATTAAAAGTTTCAATCAAATGTTTCAATTAAATTTCAATCGAATTAAAAGTTTCAATCAAATGTTTCAATTAAATTTCAATCGAATTAAAAGTTTCAATCAAATGTTTCAATTAAATTTCAATCGAATTAAAAGTTTCAATCAAATGTTTCAATTAAATTTCAATCGAATTAAAAGTTTCAATAAAAAACGTAGAAAAATAATTGATAAAAGAAAAATATTGGCCTAAAATCTGGATCAATATCACATTGGAATATAATTTCCGGATTTTTAGATATTTGCGTGAAATTGGTTTATATTAAAATGTTGCATCAAAGTGGAAGAATCCGCGTATGATTGGATCAAAAAGTCAGCAGCCTGGCATGTCTTAAAGGACATTGATTAATTCATTTTTACAGCTTATCAACATTTTTCAGGTCATTTAAAGCCAGAAGATATTTTTTAGATTGTAAGATTTTTTAAAGAGATAACAATGGTTTAGTGATACAAATATTACTAACTATCAGTATAGCCCGGCGTTGCTCGGGTGTGATGAAAGCTTTAAAACAAATTCATGGTCCTGGAGCTCAGACTCAGTCTAAAGAATATTTGTGTGAAGTTTGGTGAGAATCAGATAAAAATTTTGGATTTGTATAAAAGACATACAGACAGATACACAGACACACACACAAACATCTTGCCTTATATATATATATATATATATATATATATATATATATATATACATTATCCATTTTCTTCACTCTTGTAAGAACTGCAACCTTTGAAACTTCTGAATATCGTTTCTTATGTTTTTGTCTATGAGTGTATCAAATTTGATTAAAATCGGACCACTCCTTCTATAACCCGATTTTTTCGATTACCGATTTTCGATATTTATCGTGGGTACCTCGACACAAAACCTAGCTAAGAACACTCGCAGACGCTTATAGTACAACTGTGTAAATTTTCAAGAAAATTGGTTCAGCCGTTTCGGAGCCTATAGGTAACGGACACACACAGACACACACACACACACAGACACACACAGACAAAGTTCCATTTATAAATAAGTTTTGATAAACTAATTAGAATTTGTTAAACAATTATAATGTGGATATAAAGTGGGGGATCAATTTTATGTTATAATCAATATTTAAACTAAACCCTCACTATTAGTCCATAAGTAGGAACTCATAAATTTTATGAGACTAGTTAATAATTCATGAAGAAATTTCTTGATTGATAAGTTTTCTACGACTTATCAATCCTTTGCAGGATATTTAAAACCAGAAAATATTTTTAGATTGTAAGAATTTTTTCAGATAATTATGGTTTAATGGTACAAGCATTATTAATTAGCTAATCCGAATTTGATAAACAATTATAGTTAGAATATAAAGTTGGGTATCAATTCTGTATTATAATCAGTATATATATATATATATATATATATATATATATATATATATATATATATATATATATATGGCTCTAAAGAGTGAGGACGTCATTTTAAAAAACCCGAGGAACCTTTCGGCCAACACTTGTCAAGGGTCACGTTGGCAAAATTTCATGAATAGGTAAATAAGAGGACAAAACAGAATGGAATATTTGCAACACTGGGAGAAGATGGAATTCGCTTAAAAATAAATTTATTAAGAAATATTAAAAAGTGAGGGGGGTGTAAACATATAAATTCCACAAGAGTGAAAATAAAAAAGAAAAAGATTACACTCATAAACTCACCAGTAGTTGCAAAGAGCGTAAGAACTGCTCTTTCTGCCTGCACAGGCTCGGCTGTTGGATTTTAAGGCAAATGGCCTCCAAAATACGTAAATGATATGACGAACGAGCACTGTGCAAGACAGAAAACCAACTGTCCTCATAAGAGGAGGCACAAGCCGGATTGTCCAACAGGTGTTGGCCGATTGCTGAATCAAGCACAGCCTGAGTCGTCCTTATATTGCTGTTAGAATTGCCCAAACGTAAATTCGCATAAAGATATATATATATATATATATATAAACTGAACTGTCACTTTTTTATCCATAAGTTAGAAATTCTGAAATTGTATATATAGGACTAGTTAATAATTCATTGAGAGATTGTTTGATTGACACGTTTTCTAATGATTATCAACAATTGTACTGGATATTTAAAACCAGAAAATACTTTTAGAGCGTAGGATTTTTATAGATAATATTGGTTTAAGGATACAAGTCTTACGAATAAACACATAACTTATGGTAGAAGAGGTGGATTCATACATTACCCCAAAATATTTAGTCACCAATTTACGTACTGATCAGGTTGCTAAACTTCGGTGATCATACGGGAACCAATGTTTTAAGGTGATGTGGCCGTAGGTCGTGTATTGTAAAGGCAAGGATTTATATTGAGAAATAAATATTCGGTAACATATATGTGTATTATTGCTCCATCGATTTTAATATACTTACCTCGCACATTTTATGTCGGGTAGGGACTAAAAATCATCTCTGAGTTGCATCTTTGTCCTCGAAGACAGAGTGCAGCTCAGTTGTAGCTCCGTCCGCGAGGACAGAGGTACATCTGAGAAAAATTACACTGAGTTGATGCCCGGTCCCGGAGAACAGTGTCCCGCTGCGGCGCCACCTCATTGTACCAGAGGGGTGGACCAGGCGCTCGTCGCTGGGTCAGCGCAAATGTCGACTGCGGGGACTGGGGAATTTTTGTTCCTTCGCCCGACGGTACGCGGTCGGGTTCCCCACGTTAAAAAAGACCTTGTGTCGCATCTTCATCCAGTGGGGGAGTAGGGTAAATATATACTTAACTTCGACGTGCAACAAATTGTAATCCGACGACGCTACCACCACCAACACCACCACCAAATGAAAAAGTAGGAGAAAAATCTACATCTGATAGTTGATCTTATAATCTGTTTTGTATACATGTATTTCTGGAAGCAAATGTTCTCTTTTCCTTTACTACTTAATATGACTTCTATGATGAGGTTTTGGTAGAGACCACTCAGATCAGTGGTGTGTACTTGACGGTTTCCGGACGACTGAACCGGAAGTAAATAAACAGACAACAGTCCTCTGATTAGCGATTTAACTTTCAATAGCTAAAAATTAAACAGCTACTGGTGCTTAATTTTAAACTGTTTAAAGAGTCTGTTTTTCAATTGTGCCATTATTTTACTATTCTTTACATGTTCCATTTTTTCCTGTTTTTTCAACTGTGCCATTTTTTCCTATCTTTCAATTGTACCATTTTTTCCTATATTTTCAATTGTACCATTTTCCCTATATTTTAATTGTGTCATTTTCCTATTTTTTTTCACTTGTGCCATTTTTTCCGATTTATTCAATTGTGCCATTTTTCCTATATTTCAATAGTGCCATTTTCCCTATTTTTTCAGTTGTGCCATTTTTCCTATTTTTTCACTTGTGCCATTTTTTCTATTTTTTCAATTGTGCCATTTTTCCTATATTTCAATTGTGCCATTTTTTCTATTTTTTTCAATTGTGCCATTTTTCCTATTTTTGCAATTGTACCATTTTTTCCTATTTTTTTAATTGTGCCTTTTTCCTATTTTTTTAACTGTGCCATTTTCCCTATTTTTCACTGTTGCCATTATCCCTGTGCCATTAGTTTACCGCATTTTTAGACATCTTCCTGTTTATATTTTGTCTCAGACTTTCCAATGTCTATAGATGTTATTTTCCATTTAGCATTAATAAAACCATTACCATAATATATAGTGTCTGTTTCAAAGCCTATTGATTTGTGCAGTTAAACTCCGACATTATTATCAAGTCCTTCTTTGATTTTGGTTTATTGGGATTAACACGCAACAATGTTATAACTAACAACTACGTCTTGAGCCAATTATTCCCGCTTTTATTTTTTTTTCACAAGTCCTGTAATCATAAATTTCCTAAATGTAAAACGTTTACATAGAATTGGAGCTATTTACAATGTTTTAAATCAATAGTAGCCGAATTATAACGCTTGGCAACCATTGCTTTTCCCGCTCAAAAATCCTACCTTATTTTTTTTTTGCACAATTTTAGCGTCTAATAACTGATTGCCTAACGGCTTTTAAGAAGGCATAGTAACGCTTTGTGAAAACGGAAGATTTTCATTTTTCTTTTTCAGTTTCTGCTTAGACTTATAACACATTTTTTGCCAGTTCTGCCTTTCACCCGAGGATCTGATGAAGCAGTGTCGGAAAAAAGCAGGGATGCATTTCTTAATAGAATGGAGGATGTTGGAACCAGTTTTGTGTTAAAAGCAAATATGCATCAGCCGTTAAATAGCATTTAAGGCATCACACTGTCATTGGTACGGGGAGGGATCGGATGGCATAATTTCAATATATTTTTTCCTCCATTCGAAAGGAAGCAAAGATGAATTCACCATTTTATCCACATATTCATGCGCAGTGAATCTATCACCAATAGAATATATAATTCGATGACATAAAGAATTCATTTTTTCTCGCTAAATAATTTACTGTAAACCAATGCACAATAAGTTACATTATAAGCTATTTTTGTGGTGATATATATATATATATATATATATATATATATATATATATATATATTGTACTTTAATATATATATTATGTACTTTTCTAAAAGTCTATATAATTGTAAATTTATATAAGTCTTTATAGAAGTTTCAATAAAAACGACTGACGAAGTACTGTGATTAAGTTTTTCAATTTTTTTGCTTTAGTATAAGTTTTTTTTCTGGTCTAAAGTATTTGGTATCACCAAAATATATACGTCCACTCCACACTTATCAGTATTCTCATCCTTCTCTTACCCACTTTCTGACACCCCCTATAACCTGTCACTTCCCTCCTATGTAACCCCCTGCAAAACAGTGTCAGTAAAATTCATTGCTTGGGGCGATATGATTTTATATATATATATATATATATATATATATATATATATATATGTGTGTGTGTGTGTGTGTGTGTGTGGTTTGATTTTTTTTTTACTGCATATCAAACACAATGGGTTATTTAATTCCGATAAGTATTTTTAGGGTAGTTTCGTGTGAATAAAATATGTATTTTTAAAAAATAAGAAATCAGTTTCTAGATCAAGTTTAATTGACGTATTTTTGTAAAGAGGGTTTTTGTCGCAAATCAAATGTATTTCTGGTAATAATGTTTTTTGAATTTTTCTAAAAAATGTATTGCTGTAATTTTTATTATAAAACTCTATTTTTATATATTCATAGTGTACTGATCTCAATTCGGGAGCTAACTATTTGTCCATAGCAGGGCCATTACAGATGCTGTCACCCGGGATCAGGGTGGACCTGGGAACGATAGCAATTAACATGAGGTTTCACGCTACATAAAATATCCCAATCAGTGGTCTTGCTGCCGAATAAAGATTATCCTCATACCAATTATTTCATATATATACACTACCGGCCATAATTATTAGGCGACCCCAGTGTTTTAAAAATTGATGTATTTCATACTATTTCTTAGTATTTATTGCCAAGGCAATAATTGTAAATGAAAATAGAATGGTTCTTTTGTTATTATCACTTTGCAAAATTTTACAAGGCAAATAGCGACAATTTACCCATCGCACCCTGTAGATTTGCTAACAAATTCAAACAAGATTAAAAAAAAAAACACGGCCTAGCAACAGACCAAGTTTTATAATTAGTAGATGATAGTAAATTGCACCATGCATCATGCCATAATTTACGTCTTAATCTTAAGCTTCGAACCATGAATATTCGGCTTTGCTGTCGATGTTGGTGCACGGCCGGGTTTACCCTACGGTTTTCCACGTTTAGGGTTATCGTAGTGTATCCACTTTTCATCGCCAGTCATGATACGAGAGAAAACTTTCCCTTTTCTGCTGGTGAAGCAGCCGTTCATAAGTGACAAAATGCCTTTCGACGACTCTCGGCTTCAACTCATTACGGTATCTAATGTTTTTGAATAATCCTTAATATTTTCAAACGTTTCGAAACTCTTGTCTGATCAACTCCTTACGCTTGACACGAGTCTTCATGAAGTGATGCCTGCAATGTTTCATCTTTACATATTTTCGGTGCGCCAGAGTTTTCTTTATCTTCAACATGAAAATCATAATGTGCATTCTTTGTCAGAAGTCAGTTTGTAGATTAGATTTCATTGTTCTAATTTGTAAAGCAGGTTTTGTCGAAAGTTAAATCTATTGCTCGTATCTTTCTTCAAATATGCATTTGTGGTATTTTTACTAACAAAACGGCTATCACGTTGAATACACCGGTTCTCGCTCGATCACCGAAGTTAAGCAACGTTGAGCCTGGTCAAGTACTTAGATGGGTGACCGCTTGGGAATACCAGGTGCTGTAAGCGTATAGTGACGGATGTGCGTTGTGGTGTGGTGGATATCGGCTCGGAAAGAGAAATCGGCGAGCCGAGTTCGAATTTCAGTTGAATACCCTGCATTCACGTAAGCGCTGGTACCCTTGGGAAAGGTATTAATCCGTCCCTTCCCTTCAGTTATGGGTTAAATAACAAGGGTAGGACTTGGGGAACCTGCTCTTAAAAAACAAATCCCAATGAATCGTGAAAAGAAAAATGTTGTAAAAATAAAATAACCTTACCCAAAATCTTTGGTTATGACCTTAAAATGATCCCATAAGGATTGATAGGTCGTTAAGCCTCAAAAACAAACTGACAAAACGCTATTCCTATGTATATATTTTTGAAGCGTCTAAACCAATCTCAACATGTTGTTTTTGGCAGAACATGGTCATTGTTAGTCTCAACACGAATTTTGTGTGCTTCAACAGCATATTTCGTTTGAATAAATTTGTGCAGTAAAATTCCCCGCAAATGCACTTTCTTTGACATGAAATCCGGCATGTCTAACGCTATGGAAAACAAAGTTGTTTACACTTCGGCGAAATGACATACATTGAATTTCAAGCTTGCTTATAGTATTTCCTTTTTGATGCGTTACCATCTGAAACTAAAGGCACGCAGTTCTGGTAACGGCATCAGTTGGAAAACAGCAATAACTTTTTTTTAAAAGGTCGTAATATATATAAGTTAAATCAATTTTTATAATCATGTATTATGTTTGTTTTTTACAAGCCAACATACAAGACTATTATATAATAAAGTAAAAGAACAAGATAGTAAACATATCTCAATCTAACATGTTTCCCTTTTATTAATACTTCTTCAGAGATCGAGGTAAAAATGAAAAAAAATTAGAACAAAAGACACTATACTAGAATATTGTGACTTGGGGTTCGTTCTAATTGGTCTGATATGTGTCACGTGTATTAAAGCAATAAATGATTATTTTTAAATGCACGTGTGTAAAATATTTTGTTTTATGTATGTATCTATAGAAACGATATAAAAAAAATTAAACAAAAACGTTTGTATTATTTAATACCTTCAATACCTTCTATTATTTAAGATATGTAATACATAAATTAGGATGTGCGTTTGTGGTGAAGTGGATATCGGCTCGGAACGAGAAATCGGAGAGCCGAGTTCGAATTCCAGTTGAATTCGTTGCATTCACTTACGCGCAAATACCCTTGGAAAAGGTATTAACCCATCTTTTCCCTCCAGTTATGGGTTAAATAATAGGACAGATTGGGTTCTATAGCCTTGGCTGGCAACCAGTCTACCACAGAAAGCAATGGCAACCTACTGCGGGATAATCTTCTGCCCAGTCAGTCATGTCTCTTTCAAGACATGATCGCCCAAGCGTGTATCACGTATGGCCCTTAACTGACTGAATACATAAATTATTGTATTCTGAATCAGGAATGCAGTTTTACAATGTGAAACTTCGTAAATTGTAGAGGGTCAAGGCAGAATCCAAATTGCAGTTAGACACTTCTGAGCGAGCCGAATCTGAAGGAGAAAAATATGTAGAATGTGAAAAGCAGATGAGATGGACAAAGGGAAAAATAGAAACTCCGAGTGGGACGCATTAACAGAAGATTGAGTAATATCAGCAATCGAGATCATCCCAAAGTAAAAGTAGACAAAAGGGAGAAAAAAAGAAGAAAAGAATGGATGACAGATGAAATTCTTGACATGATGAAAAGAAGATAAAAAACAATGCCAAGACACGGCACAGAATGTAGAACAATATACAAAGAAATCAGGAACAATATACAAAGAAATCAGGAACAAAGAGCACAAGGAAAATTGATCTGAAGTAGAAAGAATGAGTGTCACAAATAAAGCAGATATGAATAAGAAAATAAGAGAACTAACAGGACAAAAAGACATGATCAGCAGGATGCATAAAATCCAAGGACGGAAAGCTGATATTAGAGAAAGAAAAAAATACTTCAGAGATGGAAGAAATATATCGGAGAATTGTTCTACGACGAAAGGCAACAACCGGTAATACTCAAAAATATTGACAGACCGGAAATATTAACATCTAAAATGGAATCTGGATTAGCCACACTGGATAGAAACAGAGAGGCAGGGCAACACGGAATTTTAATACAGATGCTGTAGATAATTTCCGAAATAATAAATGAAATCTACGATAGTGGTGATATACTAAACCCAACATTCGGGTTTCGGTTTATTTTATTTTACGGTATATCAACCGCAGTGAGTTATTTAATGTTGATAAGATTCTAAAGGATAGATTGGTATGAATAGAATATGTATTCTTCGTAAGAAATAAGTTTTTAAATCAGGGTTTAGGTTTATTTTGTTTTACGGTATATCAACCTCTATGGGTTATTTAATGCTGGCAAGATTTTTAGGATAGGTTCATATGAATAGAATATGCATTCTTTGTCAGAAATCAGCAATCGAGATCATTCCAAAGAAAAATTAGACAAAGTAAAAAAAAAAAAAAAAAAAAAGAAAAAAGAAAAGAATGGATGCATTCTTTGTCAGAAATCAGTTTGCAGATAAGGTTTCATTGTTGTATTTTGTAAAGCGGGTTTTGTCAAGAGTCAAATCTATTGCTCGTATTTTTCTTAATATATGCATTTGTGGTATTTTTGCTAACAAAAATCTATCTATCTATCTATCTATCTATCTATCTATCTATCTATCTATCTATTTAAGCGTCTAACCCAATCTCGGCATGTTGTTTCTGACAGAGTATGATCACGAATTTTGTGTGCTTCAACAGCATATTTCTTTTGAATAAATTTGTGCAGTAAAATTCCCTGCGAATACACGTTCTTTGACACGAAATCCGACATGCTTAACGCTATGAAAAACAAAGTTGTTTACACTTTGTGAAATGACATAAACTGAATTTTAAGTTTAGTACTTCCTTATAGATGCGTTACCATCTAAAACTAGATAGTTTAAAGTTAACTATTTTCCCATAGCTGGGATCCTAACAGGTGCTATTAACTCGCTTTAGGGTAGACGTAGGGATAGCAGCAGTTTAGAGGTGGTTTCATGTTTATTAATACTTTTCGATCAGAGGCCTTGCTGACGGACACAGTTTGACTGCAAAACTCCTACAAAAAGTAGTGAAGGAAAATGGGAAGAAAGGACTTAGCAAAAACTAGAAAACAAAAAACAAAAAAAACAAACAAAACAAAACACAAATACATAAAAAAAAAAAATGAAAAAAACACAATGCATTGTTAGTGATAAAAGGATGAACCCAAAATCCAAATTGCAAATTAAAGATACCAAAATCAACCAAGTACTAAAATTTAAATATTTGGCAAGTGTTTTGACAAAGGGTGGAAAGTGCGACACTGAAATCCGAAGCTGCATTGCTATAGCGAAAGATTCATTCCAAAAACTAAGCAAAGTATTAAGAAACATAAAAACTTCGTTAGAAACAAAGAAGAGAGTAATGAACAGTTGATTAATATGTGTCCTATTATATGGCAGTGAGTGCTGCGCAATTTCTTCAGTGATGAAGACGAGATCTGAAGCAATAGAAATGCGTTTCTACAGAAGGATGCTGAGGATATCATGAACTAAAGATGTGAAAAATGAAAAAAAGTTTTAAAGAAAATGAAGTCAAAAAGGAAACTTATATTCAACATTAGGAAGAGAGAGAGTTGAGGTTTTTAGGGTACGCAATGAGGAAGGAGGGCTTGGAAAATATGATACAGGATAGATTGAAGGCAAGAGAAACAGGAAAACAACACACAACATACTTAGCGAGATTGAATAAGTGGAACGAAGTTTAGAAGAAATAACAAAAAATAAAAACTTATTAACAGCTACAAAGAGCCAGAAATTTTGGAGAGCCATGACCGCTTATATCCTAAAGAAATGCGGCACATAGAAGAGGGGGAATCGTTAATTGTTAGGTGGTTTTACATAAACAAGTATAAAATTAAAAATCATAAGGTAAATTTTCGTTTTAGGATCCGAAGGCTAATATTACTTCAAACTTTTCCAAAATAGTCTTATTTCCGTGCAAATGTATATGCTGAACTCAAATCAGCAATTAGATATTGAAGAAACCGACTTTTTTTTATGTTAACGACCAGAAAAAATCTGACTTCTTCTCGCTCTTTTTGTCAGCCATTACCGGCTTAGTGAGACCCATTCAAAATATCCACTGCACCACAACGCACATCCGTCACTATACGCTTACAGCACCTGGTATTCCCAAGCGGTCACCCATCTAAGTACTTGACCAGGCTCAACGTTGCTTAACTTCGGTGATCGAGCGAGAACCGGTGTATTCAACGTGATAGGCTGTAAGCACGATGACCATGTTCTGCCAAAAACAACATGTTGAGATTGGTTTAGACGCTTCAAAAATATATACATAGGAATAGCGTTTTGTCAGTTTGTTTTTGAGGCTTAACGACCTATCAATCCTTATGGGATCATTTTAAGGTCATAACCAAAGATTTTGGGTAAGGTTATTTTATTTTTACAACATTTTTCTTTTCACGATTCATTGGGATTTGTTTTTTAAGAGCAGGTTCCCCAAGTCCTACCCTTGTTATTTAACCCATAACTGAAGGGAAGGGACGGATTAATACCTTTCCCAAGGGTACCAGCGCTTAAGTGAATGCAGGGTATTCAACTGGAATTCGAACTCGGCTCGCCGATTTCTCTTTCCGAGCCGATATCCACCACACCACAACGCACATCCGTCACTATACGCTTACAGCACCTGGTATTCCCAAGCGCTCACCCATCTAAGTACTTGACCAGGCTCAACGTTGCTTAACTTCGGTGATCGAGCGAGAACCAGTGTATTCAACGTGATAGGCCGTAAGCACGCACATTCGTCACTAAACGCGTACAGCACCTGGCATTCCCAAGCTGTCACCCATCTAAGTACTGACCAGGCTCAACGTTGCTTAATTTCGGTGATCGAGCGAGAACCAGTGTATTCAACGATTTTAGGCGTAGGATGAAGATTTGGGCCTATTTACTTCCTTTACAGAAAAGTCCTTGCAAAAATTAGTACGCGATTTTTTTTCGGGACTTAATTTCAGAAGAAATTTATTGACATTGAAACAAGTGAAACAAATAAGAGTTATTTGCGTGTATAAAAAGTTATTTGCGTGTGTTTGCGTATATAAGGGATATTAGCCTTCGGGTCTTAAAACGAAAATTTACCAGTCTCTCTCTCTTCTTTATTCAGTAAGTCAGTTAAGTAAATGTCATACGTGATACACGCTTGGGCGATCATGTCTCGAAAGAGTCATGACTAACTGGGCAGAAAATTACTCCGCCGTTTAATTGTCATTATTTTCTGTGGTAGACTGGTTGCCAACAAAGGCTATAGAACCCAGTTTATCCTGTTGTTTAACCCATAACTGGCGGGAAGAGACGGATTAATATCTTCCCAAGGGTATTTGAGCGTAAGTGAATGCAGCGAAATAAAATGGAATTCGAATTCGGGTACCCGACTTCTGGTTCCGAGTCGTTATCCACTGCACCCCAATGCATATCCGCTCGAACATCTTCTTTATTCAGATATGGCATAAAAAAAGCATGACATAATTGTGAAATTTTACAGTGAAAGCGATCAAATATAACCGTAACATCTACTCCCTCAGCTTCTTTGCTCGCACTTCCCATCTGTGGAATTCCCTTCCATATACTTGTTTCCTTAAAAGCTACAATCTCCAAGAATTTAAATGCAATGTCAATTGCTATTTCTTATCTCCTTGACTCACATCTTTTCTCCGTCAATTCTTGTATCATGTTCTTATTAATTTCCACTCTATTCTCATGCGGCTCTCTTCACACCAGTGTTCTTATCCTTCACTTGTCCATTATATATATATATATATATTTTCCATTTTAAACGAGTTATTTCGATACCAAGGTTTCTACCATAAGTTATAAAAATCGCCTGAAGACAGCACTCATGGTAGAAACCCGGGTAGCAAAATAACTCGTTTAAAAATGGAAAATATTCAAAAGTTCTACAACATAATTGTATAGAATACTTTTTAATACAAATGTGTACTAGTCTAATCCTATTATGACCAAAAACTAGGTATTAAACAATATATATATATATATATATATATATATATATATATATATATATACTAGCAGTAGAGCCCGGCGTTGCTCGGGTGTAATGAAAGCTTTAAAACTAATCCATGGTCCTGGAGCTCAGACTCTTTGGACGTTGGCACGAAAGACTAAAAATCTAATAGTTTTTTTTCCAGTTAAAGCGAAACCGTAGACTGAAAGAAAAATAAATGGATGTAAGTCAAATTTTCATTTCCTGGTAGCGATATCAAATAAGTTTTTTTCGTCATAAACTGGATTTTGAAGGCTAAATAAGTCCTCTGAGTAAATGGTATCATGGCTGAGACGAAGAACTACAATTATACCTACTTAGAGCCAAACCCGAAGCAAAAACTAAAATAAAAGGGCTTAAAAAATACAGACATACAGGCAGATAAACAGATACACACACAAACATCTTGCCTTTTATATAAATATATTATCGATTTTCTGCACTATTGTTAGAACTGCAACATTGAAACTTCTGAATATCGTTTCTTATGACTTTGTCTATGACTGTATTAAAATTGGACCACTCATTTTATAACACGATTTTTTCGATTATCGATATTTATCGGGGGTACCTCGACACAAAACGGAGCTAAGAACACCCGCAGACGCTTATAGTACAACTGTGTAAATTTTCAAGAAAATCAGTTCAGCCGTTACTGAGTCTATAGAAAGAAAGTTCCATTTATATATATATATATATATATATATATATATATATATATATATATATATATATATGTGAACACGTTACGGAGATTAACGAATTTTAACGAAACTTGTTTATAAACAACCGACAATTTGTAATGAATTATTTTGAACATTATTTTTACCGATACTCGTATTTAAGTAGTTATTCTGTTTTTAATTAAACAGTATTTTATATTTATTTCTACCGGCCTGATTATTTCACGATAATTTTTTATTACGAAAATGTGTGCTATCCAGCAGGATTCGAATAGCCTCTTGATCAGACGAGATCTTATATATATATATATATATATATATATATATATATATATATATATATATATAACACATCAGTTAAGATATTTTTCGTTGTAAATGAAGTATAATCAATTGTATAAGAGCACGACTGTCAGGAAATTTAATTTAATAATTTTCTAAAAATGTTCCTTTTTATTCTTTATATCTGGAGGCATGTCTTCCAAATTTTGCCTAAACTATAGCGATATTGTGTGCTTTCCTGATAATGATTTAATATAGTATGAAGCCGAACGGAAAAAAACGAGGTAACATAAAATTGTTAAGGAACAGTTTTTCAAGTAGAGGGACCATGATTCTCCGAAAAGCAGCCATTGGAATCCAGACTATGATTTCATCAATGCGCATGTCAGGAATACATTAATATCTGTTATGAAATTGGGTAAAACTAGGGTAATTATTACGTTTTGCCAGAGTCACATTACTTTTTGAGTTTCAGTTTTGTCTAACGGCATATCAACCTATGTGGGTCATTTAATACCAAAAAAGTTGGTTTTTGATGTACTTTATTAATGTTTGGTTATAGTAAGAAGGTTGATTTTACTCAGATTTTAATGAAAATTCTTATTTTATTTTTATTTTATTTTAGAAAACTGAAAGGTCTTCTAGTTTCGTATTAAAAATGTTTTGCTGAGAATAATAATTTTTTCTTAAAAAATGTATTGTTGGAAATGTTTTTCCTAAAAAAAAAACTCTACTTTTATGTACATATTTCTATAAAAGTGTATTTTTATACTTTCATAGTGTTTTGATCCCATTTTGGGGCTTAAATATTTGCCCATAGCTGGAACCCTTAAAGATGCTACCACCCCGGCTTAGGGTGGACTCGAGAACAACAGCAATTAAGTAGTAGTTCCATGATCCTCACAACCTCCCAAATCAGAAGCCTTGCTGCCGGATGCATTTTACCGTCATGCCCAGGACCGGGCACTGATTTTTCCGTGAACAAAATGCAAAAACTTGTTTCAGCCAATAGGTAGTGTTTTCGTCAGAAAAAACACGTTTGATCAAACGTTCTTTTTCTTTTATGCAGCGTGTCTTTCTAGGACGTAAACTCTCAACAACTTCCCATCTTTTGCAGCTGTAAGCACTGTTTTTTTTCCTTTTAATATCCACCTAGTCCTGCTTCCATTTACCTTAAAACTTCATCTCAGGTTCCGTACATGGTATTTTTCGTATTCTTCCTGAAAATCACATCTCTGTATTCGCAAGTTTTGCCTTTATCTGTGGGGAAATTATCCGTCAGATATATGTAAGAGGGTTGATATTAATTATATAGCGTCTTGTTTTTGTCTATATTTCTGAGATGAGGTAGTGTTTACAGTTTTTACATTTTTCGGACTATTGTCCTCATCTTTGTTGCCATTTGTTGCCAATGGAAAGGGAGTGAGGATAAACGTAACAAGTAGCACTGGATGCTAGATCAATAGATGCTGACGTTTCCTTATAAGGAAACGGCTCATATTAACATTAGAATTGTGGAGAACCGATACTACACACTGATCCCAGTCCAATTGCTGATAGTGATGAAAATCGTAAATCGAGAGAACTGGCTAAATGTTGAATATTTATCATTTTATAAATGAAACTTTGTCTGTGTGTGTGTGTGTGTGTGTGTGTGCGTGTGTGTGTCTCTGTGTGTGTATCCATTACCTATAGAATCCGAAACGGCTGAACCGATTTTCTTGAAAATGGACACAGTTGTACTATAAGCGTCTGCGAGTGTTCTTAGCTAGGTTTTGTGTCGAGGTACACTCAATAAATATCGAAAATCGATAATCGAAAAAATCGTGTTATAGAAGGAATGGCCCGATTTTAATCAAATTTGATACACTCATAGACAAAGACATAAGAAACCATATTCAGAAGCTTCTAAGTTGCAGTTTTTACAATAGTGCAGAAAATCGAGAATATATATATATATATATATATATATATATATATATATATATATATATATATAAGGCAAGGTGTTTGTGTGTGTGTCTGTTTATCTGCCTGTATGTCTGTATTTTTTCAGCCCTTTTATTTTAGTTTTTGCTTCGGGTTTGGCTCTAAGTAGGTATAATTGTAGTTCTTAGTCTCAGCCATGATACCATTTACTCAGAGGACTTATTTAGCCTTCAAAATTCAGTTTACGACGAAAAAACTTATTTGATATCGATACCAGGAAATCAAAATTTGACTTACATCCATTCATTTTTCCTTCAGTCTACGGTTTCGCTTTAACTGGAAACAACCTTTGCTTTTTAGTCTTTCGTGCCAACGTCCAAAGAGTCTGAGCTTCAGGACCATGGATTAGTTTTAAAGCTTTCATTACACCCGAGCAACGCCGGGCTATACTGCTAGTGTCATTATAAGGAAAAAGAAAATAATTTTCATTAGATATGCGGAGAACTGATACTACACATTAATCCTAATCCAATGGCCGGATGGTGATGAAAATCGTAAACTTAGAGAACTGGCTATATGTAGAATTTTTCCTTATAAAGAAACACCAACTAATTTTCATTAGAGATATGGAGAAAAAATGCTACACTTTGATGGCCAGTGAGCGAAGAAAAGTGAAAGTCGAGGAACAATGCCGAATGTTTCCTTATAAGGAAACGGCTAAGATTACAATTACGATTATCATCTGCTTCTCCTGTGTAAAAAAACAAAAAAAAAAAAAACAACAAAAAACAAAAAACACTCAGTCATTTTTTCAGAGAGAATCAACCCAGATTTACCAATTTCTTTTCGAACGTCCAGCCCTCATATCGGCTAGGTGGAAGGAAGCGTGTGACTGGGTGATGTAATCTGAAAGAACTGTCCCCTTTGTGGCCAGACCTTGTTACTGACATCCAGTCGGTCACATTTTATCATGCCTTTCAGTAGTTGATAGCCACCAAGGATCAGGTCAAATGATTGTGGATGGGTATTAATACTTGTCAGCTCTGATCGATACATATATAAACCAGCTTCGGTTTTCGATCGCGATTGGCTGATCATATCGCTCGTCCGAATAAACAGTTATCTTTGGACTTTGAAACGTTTTATCTCTCTTTCTTTCTTTCTTTCTTTCTTTCTTTCTTTCTTTCGTTCATTTTCGTTTTCTGTAAGCTTCTTCTTTCATCTGACGCATGCGCAGTCCATTCACGGAGCAATGATATAAATTCGTTTTTTGTTAGCATACTGAAATATTTTATCGGAAAAAAAAAACGAAAAGAAAATAGAAAATATATTTTACTAGTATTTTTTTATCATCAGTTTTTGTGGACTTAAGACAGACTTGTTTGCACACTCGGGTATTCTTACTCATTTTTGGCTTCTTGCTGGATGGCCTAATTCAGTCGTTATAGACATTCCAATTTTTCTTAGTAGTTCTATTACGAAATCACTATGGCAACAAACAAAACTACTTCTATATGCCTTTCTTTTCGAACCAGAATGTTTATTCAATTTTTTTAATACAGAAGATGTTTCATACTATGATCTTCTACAGTGGCTTATCGTATTTTTAAATACAAATGTGAAATTTGATTCAATAACATTAAATAAATAAAAATAAAACAAAACAATGGATTAACTAGGTTTCGTGCAATGGCTCTGTTGATAGAATTAATTTATTTTTACGGCTTACTAAACCATTGGAAATTATTTAAAGCCAGTAAATATACAGTATTTACATTATTCGGACTATTGTCCTCATCTTTGTTGCCATTTATACGACGTTTCGGCTGTTGTACGCTCCGGCCTTCGTCAGGTTCTAGGAAGTTCGAACCGAAACCTTTATTACAATCACTGGGGCATATGAACTCGATTGCTTGCCTAGAGCCTCTTCTGGTAGTCATAAATTATCTCCCTGTAAGTTACTTGTTCACCATTGCTGTAGCCTGGTATTGAACTCACAATTCTTTGTGTCAAGTCACAAGAACTAACCAACATCTCCATCAACTGGGCAATGTGTTCTTAAAAACAAGAAAAACTGAATTTTGGGGACTTATAAACCTAATGTTCAGTTACCCGATACGTCGTACAAATGGCAACAAAGATGAGAACAATAGTCCGAATAATGTAAATACTGTAAATACTACCTCATCTAAGAAATATAGACACATACTAGCTAGTAAATATGTTTTTAGATCCTAAGAATTTTATTTGCGCCATCACAATAAATGGTATAAGTTTTACTAATTAACCCATATCTTGGGGAGAAATGGATTCATACCTTTGGTAAGGGTATTTGCGCGTAAATGAATATAAGAACCCGATTAGAATTGAAACTCGGCACTCCGGTCTCCAATTTGGAGTCGTTATCCATAACACCAGCCACACATCGTTTAAATTTTCTGATCGTACGGCCGTATGCCTCGAAGTTTTCTTGACATACGCTGTTTTATAAAAGCGTAGGAGTTCAGTACACTAATTTTTGTTTGTAATGAAGTTCTCTGTTCCTAATAATTGGTAGGGTGTCACTGCTATCGACCTAGGGGTCCTTGAAAAAATCCAGCGGAGAATCTGTAATGTGATCGATCCCCACTTGGAAGCACAGATACAGTCACTTTCTCACCGGCGCAATATGGCTTCTCTGTGTCTCTTTTACAAATACTTTCCGAGAAATTTAGCTCACTGGTGCCCTCTATATATGAATTTGCTCGAGCCACAGGATTAGCAACTAGGTCTCAACCTTTTAATGAGAAATTAATAAAATATGAACGCAAATTCTACTCCATCAGTTTCTTTTCTCGCACTTCCCGCCTGTGGCTTCCCGACAGCTATAATCCCCAAGAATTTAAATGTAAAGTCAATAGTCATCTCTTATCTCCCTAACATGCATCCTCTCTCTCTCATGCTCCTTTCTCCATCCACTCCACTCTCATCAGTATTCTCATCTTTCTCTTACCCACATCCTGACACCCCCTGTAACCTGTCACTCTTTCTCATAACTTTCCTGCTATGTAATCCCCTGCACAACAGTGGCAGTAAAATGCAAAAAAAATCTTTTTAAGAGTATTGAGAGACAGGAAATTTCGCTGTAAACAAAGAAGAGCGTATTCGATTGATATGTGATCTTTGTTCTTCAATATAACAGTGAATACTGGACAATCTTCTCAAAGAAGCAAAGGAAAGATGGTTCTACAGGAGTATGCTGAGGATACCATGGACCGAACATGTGAGCAACAATGAGGTTTTGATGAAGATGGAAACGAAAAGGAAACTAATATTTTACACCAGTAAAAAACAGCTGAAGTTCCTGGGACATGTAATGAGGAAGGAGGGCTTCGAGAACCTGATACTCACAGGTCAAATAGAGGGAAAGAGAGACAGGGGAAAGCAACATGTAACATACTTGATGGGTTTGAGCAAATGAATGGCTGAGGGGGGTTTGAGTGGGGTATCAGAAGAAAGCGTGTTAAGAGCTGCTAGGAATATGGACATGTGGAAGGCCACGATCGTCTACGACCTGAAGGGCCACGGCACAAAGAAGAAGAAGAAGAAGAAGAAGAAGAAGAAGAAGAAGAAGAAGAAGAAGAAGAAAGAGATTTTGCTTAGCTTTTGCGAAGCAGTTTGGCTATCCCAGTGCGTCTTCGAATTTCAGTGAAGCACTTTCCGTCCTCTGTTAAAAAAAGTTTCCAAATATTTAAATTTTTGTACTTGGTTGATTTTGGTATCTCTGAATTGTAATTTGCATTTTAGGATCATCCCTTTACGACTAACCATGCATTCTGTCTTGATGCCTAGTCTTTTCTTCTAGCTTTCCTTTACGACCTTCTGGAGGAGTGTTTCCGTCTCTCCATACTCTACTTAACTGTTTGAAAGCATTTTTTGCCATTCAGTGCGTCTTCAGATCTCAGTGGCACCCTTTATGTCTTCCAAGGTTAAATTTTCGTTGTAAATCCCAACGCTTTTCCCCTTCAAATTTATCCAAAATAGCATTATCTCTGTGCAAATGTATATGCTGAACTCAAATCAACTGTTAGTTATTGAAGAAACTTACCTTTTTTTTTATCTAAATGTCCATAAAAAAACGAACTATATCTTGCACTTTTTCTCTCCCGTAACTCTCACGAACTCATGTAATTAACTGCGGAATGACGGACTGCGCATGTGATCGGATTTTGGCAGATTTTTCTTCATTTACTCATACTTCCAGCGATGTACTTCCGGTAATTAAAGTAATGCGCTATTGTATTTCTACGCTTGTTACTCTCATAACAGGAAGTACATCGCCGGAAGTTTCAGTAAAGGAAGATAATCGGCCAAAATTCGACAAAAATATTCTGCCTACGTAGAACGTCATTCTGCAGTTAATTACATGACTTCGTGAGAGTTACGGGAGAGAAAAAGTGCGAGATATAGTTCGTTTTTTTATGGACTTTCAAAGCAAAAAAGGTAAATTTCTTCAATAACTAATTGTTGATTTGAGTTCAGTATATACATTTGCACAGAAATAATGCTATTTTGGATAAATTTGAAGCGGGGAAAAGCCGTCGGCACCTAAAACGAACATTTACCCTTCCAAGATATTTAAATATTATAATCTTTAAATATTTGTATATCTATAAATTCTGACTAGGTCAGACAGCTTTGATAGAAATATTTCGAGGTGAGGTTTCCAGATGAAGTAAATCTTTCTTATTTTTCTTTATTTTTGTTTTGTTTTCTTTTAGAATTCGTTCAATTCTGAAGAATTTGATGCTAATCTGTAACTCTGTCAAACGAGTTCAGATTTAGACTCTCTTTCTCGTTGGTGCTATTTTGGCGGGAAAGCTTTCGAAGAGGCGGGTACTTTATAATTTTCCCGTATTCAAGATGAAAGGAAATTGTGTGTTGTTTTTATTGCATTTTTTTCTTTTGATAGAAGAAACCGTAACGAAATCGAGAATTGAATGCATCTGGTTAGTTTCGACCCCATTGTAAAGAAAAATAAAAAAAAATTAAATAATGAAAGTGGTAAGAATCCGGTAGACTTGAGGAAGAAGAACAATAGTCGAAAATATATAAAGTGAAATTAAAAAGAAAGAAGGTAGATGAACGAGTGGAGGAAAAAAAGACATAAACAAAGAAAGGAAAAAAAAGCGAGAGGGTACGAAAGAGAGATAGGAAGAGAAAAAGTTCAAAGTAAAGATGATTAAAGAAAGAGAAAGAGAGAGAGAGAGGGAGAGAAGGCGAGAGGGAGGGATGGGAGGAGGGATATGGATGAGATAAGAAAAGAGACGCAAAGGAAAAGAAAGAAAGGGACAAGTAGATAAAAAAGAAAATATATGAGAGTAAAAAGAGAGGGAAGAGAGAAAAATGCAGAAAAAATGAGGAATTAAAGAGGGGGGGAATTAAAGAGGGGGGGAATAGAATGATTGATAAATGGGTGCAGGGCTGAGAGAAGATGGCAAAATAAAGAAAGAGAGAGACAAGTGGATAAAAAAATGGAGAAAAATAAAAGAGAGCGACAAAGAAAGAAAGAAAGAAAGAAAGAAAGAAATACAAATGTATAAAAATAATCAGTCAGTTAAGGGCCGTACGTAAAACACGCTTCAGGCGATCATGTCTCGAAAGTAACATGTTTGACTGGGCAGAAGCTTATCCCGCATTAGGTTGCAATTACTTTCTGTAGTAAACTGGTTGCCAGCCAAAGCTCTAAAACC
The DNA here is from genome assembly GCA_037127315.1 of Ascarosepion bandense. NCBI lineage: Eukaryota > Metazoa > Mollusca > Cephalopoda > Sepiida > Sepiidae > Ascarosepion > Ascarosepion bandense. Next base: position 307,014 of record JBBBDQ010001830.1, read on the forward strand.
CAATCAGTCCTATTATTTGACTCATAGCTAGAGAGAGAAGAGATGTATTATGTTATTACGTAGTAATTAGTGGGGGATCAGTTTATTACTTCATAAAAATAGAACACCGATTCCCAACTTTATGACCAGTAGAAGCCTGAATCATGATTCCAAATATTATATTCAGTCAGTCAGTTAATTGCCATACGTGATACACGGTTGGGCGATCATGTCTCGAAAGAGACATGACTGACTGGGCAGAAGATTATCCAGCAGTAGGTTCCATTGCTTTCTGCGGTAGACTGATTGCCGGCCAAGACTATAGAACCCAATCTGTCCTATTATTTAACCCATAACTGGAAGGAAGAGACGGATAAATACCTTTACCAATGTTATTTGTGCGTAAGTGGATGCAAGGAATTCAATTGGAATTCGAAGTCGGCTCCCCTATTTGTCGTTCGGAGTCGAGACAGAGAAAGAAATTACAATAAAGACAAATTGAGAGACATAGATGAGTAGAGAAAATGGTAACAGAAATGCATTAATTAAGAGAAAGAGAGACAGAAGAGAGTCATGGCTGAATTAGAAAGAAAGCACAAAAGTAAATAGGGACACAAAACTAAACAGAGAAAAAATATAGATAGCTATGATCAAAGTAGATCGATGGGGAGACACAATTAGCTGATTTTCTCAGCACCGCTTAGATGTGACATAAAGCCGAAGTTATGGGCGTACCCAGTGAGGATCGAACTCAATTGCAATTGGTTTTAGCGAGACAAGCTTGCTAACCATTACACCACGTCTAAGTGCCCACAATTAGACTGCAATAAATAGATGGATAGATATGAGCCAGATAGATAGATATGAACTGAATAAATCGATAGATAGATAGATAGATAGATAGATAGATAGATAGATAGATAGGTTCAGATAAATAGCTATGGTTAGACAGATATGAAAGGAATACATTAACATGAAAGGAATAAATTTATATAAGCAGGATATATATATATATATATATATATATATATATATATATGATTAAAATGATATAGACATATTTGAACAAAATAGATTGATAGAAAAATTGTTTGATGTAGATATGAACAGATAAAAAGGAAGAGGTAGATAGATATGACTAGAAGAGATAGATAGATAGATAGATAGATAGATAGATAGATAGATAGATAGATATGAACAGCCTCAGATAGATAGATACGAATAAATTGACATATAAATATAAACACAAAAACACACACACGCACACACACATATATATATGTTATCATAAGAATATATATTATCGTATATCATATATATCATGTATCATATCATATATATATAAGTTATGTATCATATATCAGTTATATATATATATATATATATATATATATATATATATATATATATATAAAGATATGAATATATTATAAACAGATACAGCAACGAATACACTGAAACAGATATATAGATTGGAACAGGTCAAATAGACAGATACATATGACTAAAATAGATAACTAGATCGATAGAAACGAAGAAACATATATATATATATATATATATATATATATATATATATATATAAAGCTATTAATATAGATAGATATAGAAATTAACACATTAAAAGTAGATATAAATATGAACAGATGAGACAGATATATATATATAAATATGTATATATATATATTACTGGAATAGAATGGAAAGGAAGACTGAATTAGATAGGAACAGACTGAAATAGTTGTATATATATAGATAGATGTAAATATTAAGATAGTAACTGATTGAGACAGATAGATATGAACAGACTGAGATATGTAGATAGATTAGAACAAGCTAAAAGAGAGAGATAGGGACAGACTGAGATAGATAGATAGATAGATAGATAGATAGATAGATAGATAGATAGATAGATAGATAGATAGATAGATAGGAATAGAGATAGGTTCGAGAGACACCTGAATAAAGACAAAAGAACATACAATACAAGAAAGAGATAACAAGAAAAAAGCAGATATGAGAGAAGTTTCTCTATTTGATGTTATTGATTTACTTATTCCCCAAAGGTTTAGGCACCACACAAACGAAGTAGTTAATTATGAACAGAAGGAACTGCGCATGCGCTAATACTTACACTTGTTTAAACTAACCAACGCGAGAGAATCTATGGACATCTACAGACAATAAGTAGTGATTTGTCATGAAAACTGTACCCAATCTGTTGAGAATTGACAAGACTTATCGAACGGAGACAGAACCAAGGATTTCTAAGAAGCGATGATCCTTTGTTTATTGTCCAATAATGTTCTTTTATTCAATCGTCAATATATTTCGGTTTGTTGTTGTTTCGGCCTTTGTTTGACCAGACTTTCAGTAATTGCAATTGAAAGAAAAAACCGCAGGAAGAAGGAAGACGTAATTACATTTCGGCACGGAACAGTTTTTATTTTTAAAATGTAAGTTTCCTCAAATTTGACTAGTTCAAAATATGGGTTTAGAGTTGTTTTATTCGGTCGAGCTAGCTCGGACATTCACGAGTATGTTACCCCAACCATCGCTGTTCTGGATCGTCATTAGTGATGTAAGCTTTAATGTACAGTAGAAGACATAATGAGCGTACGGCCACATCATGTTGAAGCGCCGGTTCTAGTACGATCACCGAAGTTAAGCAACGCCGAACTTGGTCAGCACCTAGATTGGTGAAATACCAGGCGATTTCAAGTACCGAAGACAACATAGTGGGCTTACGGCCACATCACGTTGAAACACCGGTTCCCGTACTATCACCAAAGTTAGCCAACGTCTAGCCTGTTAAGTATCTATTTATGCAAAATGTATGAATCCACCTCTTCTCATGACAGGATTATTTAGTAAGACTTGTATTACTATTATGGTTCCCTCCTACGAGAAATGGACTTTTGTAATTACCTGCGAGATTTCCGGGGAGCATTTAAGAAGGGCAGTTAGCTAAGACAAGTTAACAGCATTTAACGATAGCAATGTGCAGCGTAATAATACATTTGGAATTACTTATTTCTAGTGCCTTATTATTAACACTTCCTTTGAATATCTTGTTTCTTGCTGTACTACCTTCTTGTTCCGTATCTAACTTCCGGCACAAACCGGTCACTAAAACTTTGCGAGGAAGTTTCGCCACAACTCCACAACAATTACTTAATCATTATTAAATCCACACCAAAAAATTATTATGTAAAAGCATTTTTTTTTCTTTAAAGGCTTCATAAACCATAAAAAGCGAATCAATCAATATGTTTAATACAATGTTATGAAGGCCAGATAGAGGGAAAAAAGAGACAGGTTAAAGCAGCGAATAACATATTTGAAGGACCTGAACAGGTGGATGACAGAACGGGGGTTGCGTGGTGTTACAGGAGAAAATATGCTCAGATCCACCAAAAATAGGAAGACATGGAGAGTCATGATCGCCTACGTCCTGAATGAAGAAGAAGAAGAAGAAGAAGAAGAAGAAGAAGAAGAAGTCACCACCCAGGCATGATCAAATGATTTATTGTGTCGATCTATCTCAGAAATTTATGAGTCTATCCCGCCAACATCATTGTCCTGCATTAAGGTCTGAAGGTCATTAAGGAGGCATTCTATGTCATAACATAATTCGTCAATGTAGGCGTTTTCTGGGCCACCATTCCGTCTTGCGCCATGGCTAGGTGTCCAGAACAGTAGATCGTTAGTAAGTTCTGGCTTGGCTCACCAACAGTGTCTTGAAAAGCGCATTCTGCGTCCACGCAAAATTATGAAAATATAATAGGATTGTGAATTAATTGTATTCTGTCGCCAACATATGTTACGTATAGCTCTCAGAGTGTCTGTTCCTTCAAGTTTACTATCTAGGATTTTAGTTAATGTCCAAGCAGTGGATATTAAAACAAATTTTGTTTGAGGTTGTCTGGTAGATCAGATTTACAGATTACATCCATTTTATTTAAGTCGGTCTAAACTTTAGCTTTGCGAATTTTTACATCCTTTTCAGGAGAATTTATTTATTTTATTGATTCACCTGAAACATTTTTTGTTGGGTCTTGCTGATTGAAGATCATGAATCCCGTTTTAGAGGCATTGACATAAAGTCTAGCATCAATGGCAGCATTTTCTAGATGATGTAAGAGACCTGTGGAATTAGTAATGGTGTCTGTAGTGATAGCTAGGTGATCTGCATAGTCAATATTGGTCAAAATATTGCAGGATATCGACTTAAGTGTCTTGGTGATAAAGTAAAACTTAGATGATAAGAATATTTGTCGAGTGAAGTTCTCAATACGTGATCAAGGTTGATAACAAAGAGAGAAGCTGCATGGCTCTTGAAGTTTAGATCTATTGATGGATAAAAATCGATATTTAGCGGATAGTAAACTTGATTTTACGACAATCAAAATAAAGAAAAAATACGAAAAGAGAAAAAAAAGTAACCTTTTCAAATTATAACTTCGGATTTGTTTTGAATATGTTTACTTTTTTTGAAAATGTTTGACCTTTTTTTGGAAATATTTGATCTTTTTAGATCTGAAAAACTGTCAGGATTAACCTTTTAGTACGTCAGAAAAAAAATTAATATTAGTGAGAGTAATTTTTACACTTACGTTAAAGGATTCAGTCAGTTAAGTGCCATACGTGATACAGGCTTGGGCGATCATGTCTCAAAAGAGACATAACCGACTGAGCAGAAGATTATCCCGCAGTAGGTTGCGATTACTTTCTGCAGTAAACTGGTTGCCAGCCAAGGCTATAGAACCCAATCTGTCCTATTATTTGACTCATAGCTAGAGGGAGAAGAGATGTATTATATTATTACGTAGTAATTAGTAGGGGGTTAGTATATCACTTTATAATAATAAAAAAACGATCCCCCACTTTATGACCAGTAGAAGCCTTAATCATGGTTCCAACTATTATATTCAGTCAGTCATTTAAGTGCCATACGTGATACACGCTTTGGGCGATCATGTCTCGAAAGAGGCATGACTGACGGCAGAAGATTATCCCGCAGTAGCTTACCATTACTTTCTGCAGTAGACTGGTTGCCAGCTAAGGCTATAGAACCCAATATGTCCTGTTAATTAACCCATAACTGGAGGGAAGAGTAATACCTTTTCCGAGGGTATTTGTGCGTAAGTGAATTCAAGGAATTCAACTGGAATTCGAACTCTACTCCGCAACAGCGCACAATGCAAGGATTATAAAGCTTATAAAGGATTATAAAACTCATAAAGGATTACAAAGCTTATAAAGGATTATAAAGCTTATAAAGGTTATAATGCTTATAAGACTGACTAAGTAACCCTGGCTGCTGCTTTTCGAAAGGATCTTTAATCTGTGATTTAATCGGGTAGAAAAGGGTTTGTAAATTTTAATGTCTTCAAAACGAAGCTGCTCTCCTTTAACCACCGTAGAGAAACTTTCCTGACTACCATCAAAATTGATGACATTAATCTCCTAGAGAGCAAGATACTGCGACTCCATTGTCTTACTCTCTGAAATGATCTCAAATGCAATGACTACATCGAATCTATAACTGCATCTACTGCCATGAAGGTTGGGCAAGGAAGTTTTTCTTATCAGAATCGATTTTGGACATTTATAAATCTACCATTTGTCCATGCATTGAATACCGTTGCCATATCTGGATGGTTGTTTTTAGTATTGCTCTTAAGGTTCCCGACAAAATCCAAAAATGGGTCTGTAATATAACCGATCTTGACCTGACAACTCACCTCAGTCACTTTCTCACCAACGTGATGTGGCTTCCCTTTGTCTTTTCCACAAGTATTTTATAGCAATTGCTCTGATGAGATTTTCCCCTGGTTCTCGACCACATGTATTTACTTGTGAAACTATATTGAATGAGAAGTATTACAAGGTAAGGCTGAAAGAACTTCAGTCAGTTAGTTAAGTGCCATACGCGATACACGCTTGGGCGATCATGTCTCTTTAAATTTTGTCTGCCACTACTGTCGCCAGGTATTGAACCCACAATTCATTGGGTCAAATCACTGGATCCAACCAACGCTTTTATCTACTAGCCCATGTGCCTTTGAAGAAAATTTACCCCAGTGATTGAAATAAAAAGGCTCAGTCCAAAATTTCAATCAGCTGAAGAAGGTCGGGGCGTATAACAATAAAGATGAGTATGACAGTCCGAACAATGTAAATAATCTCAGAAATGTAGACTATGTTATTTATAATGTATAACATCGATTTATAGTATATAAAATTGCTCATATTATTTAGATGCGCGGGCAACTCGAAGTGGTGTAATAGTTACTAGAACCATTACAATTGAGTAGTGATTTCGATCCTCACTGGGTGTCCCATAATTTCAGCCTGGTGCCACATCTATGCTGCGCTTAGAAAATCACTATATTATTTAGATGCGGTCTATCACCTTATTGCGCCATCCAAGTATTCGTCGTTCCATGTTTCCCTCAGGGAATTTCGAACTGATTCATTTGATTAATCTACGGAGTTAGATTGTTATCTTTCTACTGAGGAGGAATATTTTGCCTAGTTCTTATCTGATTATTGCACATCGCGTTTCGATCGAGCCCAACTACACATCGCCCGATTCAGGAATTGAACTAGCAATTCAGTTAAGTGCCATACGTGATACACGCATTGGGCGATCATGTCTCGAAAGAGAAATGACTGACTGGGCAGAAGATTATCCCGCAGTAGGTTACCATTTCTTTCTGAGGTAGACTAGTTGCCAACCAAAGCTATAGAACCCAATCTGTCCTATTATTTGACTCATAGCTAGAGGGAGAAGAGACGTATTATATTATTAAGTAGTAATTAGTGGGGGATCAGTTTATTACTTCATAAGAGTAGAACACCGATTCCCCACTTTATGACCAGTAGAAGTCTTAATCATTCCAACTATTATATTCAGTCAGTCATTTAAGTGTCATACGTGATACACGCTTTGGGCGATCATGTCTCGAAAGAGAAGTGACTGACTGGGCAGAAGATTATCCCGCAGTAGGTTGACATTGCTTTCTGCGGTAGACTGGTTGCGAAGTCAAGGCTATAGAACCCAATCTGTCCTATTATTGAACCCATAGCTAGAGGGAAGTGATGGATTGATACCTGTCCCAAGGGTATTTGTGCGTAAGTGAATGCAAGAAATTTAACCGGAATTCGAACTTGGCTCCCAAATTTGCCATTCAGAGTCGATATCCACTGCACCACAACGCACATTCTCACGATTACTATCACCAAATTCACGAAGAAATGCTTTAATCCACTACCAGTCAGAAAACACACATTGTAGCGAACCATCGTCACATAGAATGCTTCGTATTCTATTGTTGAGACCTAAGTTACACTATAGCAGGTTCTTCCCACGAACCGCTTCTCTGTGGACTCGTCTCTCAAGACGATGCTTCCCAAATCATTACAATCTCAACATGTTTAAGTCTAAGGTCAACTGTTATCTTCTTCACATATTTCCATAAATCTTGTCTTGTATTGTGTGAACACCATTGCTAAAAAAAGTTCGCCCACAACGTTTTACAGAACAAATTAAAGCATTTTACCCTGGTATTTCTGCGAAAGTGCTTTGTGGTGCAGTGGATATCGGCTCGGAACGAGAAATCGGAGAGCCGAGTTCAAATTCCAGTTGAATTCGTTGCATTCACTTACGCGCAAATACCTTTGGAAAAGGTATAAATATCCCTCCAGCTACGGGTTAAATGGCAGGACAGATTGTGTTCTGTAGTCTTGGTTGGCATGAAGTTTACCGCAGAAAGTAATAGCAATCTAATGCAGAAAAATACTCAGCTACGTTAGTCGTGTATCTTTCGAGCGTGTATCACATATGGCGCACAACTTAATTGTTGAATATAATAGTTGGAAATCAAGTTTTATTATTATGAAGTAATAAACTGATCCCCTACTAATTATTACTTATTAATAAAATAATAAAATATGATCCATTTTTTCTCCCTCCAGTTATCGGTTGAATAGCAGGACAGATTAAGTTCTATAGGCTTGGTTGGCAACAAGTCTACCTCAGCCTACTGCAGGAAAATCTGCCCAGTCATTCGTATACCTTTCGAGACATGATCGCCCAAGCGTGTATCACGTATGGCACTTAACTGGCTGATTTTTGCGAATGTGAATATAACGAGCTTGGTCTTTATTCAAACTTGGCCTCCCCCCACTTTACAGGTCGGGGATACTAAAATCAAACAGTTGCAGAAATTTAAATACCGGAAAAGTGTTCTCACAGAAGTGCAACACTGAGATCAGAAGGCGTATTGGGATGGCCAAGGATGCATTTCAAAGGTTAAGGAGAGTATTAAGAGACAGGACAATTTCGTTTGGAAGCAAAGAAAAGTTTGCTGGATTGTTGTATGATATCTGTCCTTCTATATGACAGCAAAAGCTGGACAATCCTGATGAAGGACAGACTCGAAGCAACAGAAATATTGTTATACAGAAGGATGCTGAGAATACAACTGACCAAACATACGAAGGTTTTGGAGAGGTTAAAAACGAAAAGGAAACTTATACTTAATAACAGGAAGAGACACGCAAATGAGAAAAGAGGGCTTGGAGAATCTGATACTCACAGGGCAAGTAGAGGGAAAGAGAGACAGGAGAAAGCAACGCGGGACATATTGATGAGCTTGAGCAAGTGGATGGTAGAGCAGGGAATGGGATATATACCAGGAGAAAAATTAAGAGCTACAAGAGATAGGAGGACGTGGTGGGCTATAATCGCCTACGTCCTAAAGGGACACAGCACATAAAAAAGAACCATTACAATAGCCACGCATCTTATTGCTTAATTGAGGATTTAATTAGCAAAAGGCTAACTGATTTCGATTATTAATCTGTGTTCGAAGATAATCTTGACGCGCTTTTTGAAGACAAGACTTTCGTCACTTATAATTCTCTCCCAGAGTTACTTTATCTAAATTTTTTCCGTTCTTACCAATCATTATATCACCGTTTGTTAGTTTTTATAAGCAAATGCGATTATATATATATATATATATATATATATATATATATAAGAGTTAATCTTATAGAGCCGTTAATCTGCCTGTCTATTATCGGCGGAAACTGTTTTTGTTCATCGTGAAATATGTTCCTTCAGGTATCAGAATTTGTCTCGTTTTTTTTTTTTACTGCAAGATTATTATATTTACTTTCTTTATATTTGTCGACAACAGATCAGTTGGCACTTTTCCTCTCTGCGCCATTCATTTTTAGAACGTTGATGGAAGGCCTCAATCCCCAGCAATTCAGCCATGTGTAAACAGTTGATGTAAGACCTATCATAAAGAACCAATCAGTTACCCACATTATTTTTACAATTTGTCTGTTCTGGTTTTTATCTGAGGATGGTTTTCTTGATTGTTTTCTTGCGATGCCGTGAAAAAATATTACGAGAAAAAAGAGAAAGAGAAAGAGAGAGTGAGAGAGAATGAGAGAGATAGAAAGAGGAAGAGAGAGTGAGAGAGAATGAGAGAGACAGAAAGAGGAAGAGAGAGTGAGAGAGAATGAGAGAGATAGAAAGTGGAAGAGAGAGTGAGAGAGAATGAGAGAGATAGAAAGAGGAAGAGAGAGTGAGAGAGAATGAGAGAGATAGAAAGAGAAAGAGAGAGCGAGAGAGAATGAGAGAGATAGAAAGAGAAAGAGAGAGTGAGAGAGAATGAGAGAGATAGAAAGAGGAAGAGAGAATGAGAGAGAGAGAAAGAGAAAGAGAGAGTGAGAGAGAATGAGAGAGATAGAAAGAGGAAGAGAGAGTGAGAGAGAATGAGAGAGATAGAAAGAGAAAGAGAGAGTGAGAGAGAATGAGAGAGATAGAAAGAGAAAGAGAGAGTGAGTGAGAAGGGAGAGAGAGAGAAAGGGAGAGAGAGAGAGAGAATGATGGCTTTGAGGAGAAACAAACTTAAGGTAGCCGGTCAGATAAAAAGATACAAAAAACAAAACAATGAGAGAGAGAAAGAGAAAGACAGAGTGAGAGAGAATGAGAGAGAAAGAGAGAAAAAGAGAGAAAGAAAAAGAGAAAGAGAGAGTGAGAGAGAATGAGAGCTTTGAGAATAAACAAAATTAAGGTAGCCGGTCAGATAAAAAGATACAAAAAACAAAACAATGAGAAAGAGAAAGAGAAAGAGAAAGAGAAAGTGAGAGAGAATGAGAGAGAGAGAGAGAGAGAGAGAGAGAGAGAGAGAGAGGGGAATGATAGCTTTGAGGAAAAAATGAGGTAGCAGGGTAGATAAATAAATACAAAAAACAAAACAGACAATGAGAGAGAGAGAGAGAGAGAAAGTGAGAGAGGCGTCTGAGGTGATAAAAAGGCACAAAAGTAAATAAATTAAGAGAGAGAGAGAGAGAGAGAGTGAGAGTGAGAGAGAGAATGATAGCTTTGAGGAGAAATAAAATTAATGTAGCCGGTCAGATAAAAAGATACAAAAAACAAATCAACGAGAGAGAGAGAGAGAGAGAGAGAGAGAGAGAGAGAG
>JBBBDQ010001830.1:325000-437500 GCA_037127315.1 Ascarosepion bandense
TATTTTTTTTCACCCTCCCATATATATATATATATATATATATATATATATTTTTAATCATATCACCCCAAGCAAGGCGGTAATGCCACTGAAGCGCAGGGGGCTACGTAAGAATGAAAAGATTGGAAAAGAGAAAGCCGGAAACCACATCCTAAACAGGGAACAAGGGATGAGCCTCTACACCTGTTCAATAGACGTGGGTGGAGTGTGAACCGGGCGATAGTTTATGAACCGGGCGATAGTTTATATATATATATATATATATATATATATATATATATATATACATCTCTCTCTCATCCGTTACACCCAATGGTGTGTAGGGCAGCAACAAAGCTTCTTCCCCTCTGCCTATCTTGGGCCAAACTAGTCAATGAACCCCTAAGAGTGCTGCATCGGTTTCATCTCATTCTCCACCGTTCTTATCCATGTTTTGGTCTTCCCCTCTCTCTTTTCCCATCTGGGATCCAGTGCAGTGCTGTTCTTGGTCCTTTTCGGAGCGCATGCCCAATCCATCTCCATCACCTTCTTGTAATGATGGTGTCCATGTTGCTTGCATCTCCTCAACAGGTCTTCATTGGAGATCTTCTCTGGCCAAAATATTACTCGTGGAATACGAAGAGAATGAGGGTTGATTTGCCTCAGTGTCCGCGACATGCTCGGTCTCAGCTGTGAGGGATATTGGTGGAACGAAGAGAATGTGGCTCGTCTGAAACTTTGGCAGGAAAATAGCGATGACTAAAGAGAGGTTTAGCTGTGAATGTCTGAACTTGGGGAACACATGAATTCAGCTTCCAGAATATTTTCCATAGTGTCGTGGGATCTCTCCTTTGTATATGATAATGGACTCGACTGAGTGTACATATACTCTTGCAATAGAGAGAACGGCAGTGGCTGCCAGAGAGAGAGAGAGAGAGAGAGAGAGAGAGAGAGAGAGAGAGAGAGAGAGAGAGAGAGAGATCCGTTACAGTTATCGAATCGTACCGGAACTGATACGTAAGTTACCGAGAGATACCGAAGTTACCCAGAGAGTACCGCATCAGAAGTCAGTCTAGCTCTGAGTTCCACTCAGCTAGAATAATATTCACGGATATACTATTTCCAACGACTTCACTTCAAGACTCGTATATATTTATTTCTTACTAATAGTATTCCTGGATTTACTAACCTGCGTTCAAGTTATATATTACGTTCAATATAACCTACTTTTCTATTTCAATATCTGTTTTTGTTGTTCATTAATTTGTGTGATTCCTCACCCAGAATCCACAACACATAAAATAATTTAATTTGAATTATATTAATTTAATTTTAATTATCATAATTTGTTAATAAATAATTTATATATATATATATATATATATATATATATATATATATATAATGCATAATTTATATAATATATTTATAAGATATAATTACTTATAATCTATATTTCATAATATATAATTTTATATATTTTAAATTTATTAATATTAATAATTTTTAATCATTTAATATTCACATAATAATTTAATATAATTTCTTTCAATATATTGAAATGAAATGAAATTTATTAAATATATTTAGATAGAATTTTTAAATTATGAATTTAAATGTTATAAATTGAAAATTTGCTATTATTGAAAATTTTAATTAGCTTTATCTATAATATAAGCAAAATATTGGAATATTTTAATATGTCCTATAATTTTATATATATTTTAAATTTATGAATAAATCTTAATTATTATACTTATAATAATTTAATAATAAATAATTTACATATAAAATGTATGTATATATTTATATATATATGTATATATCTAAAATATAATATCTTACTTATATATTATTCATTTATAGAATATAATTACTTATATAATTTATGACATAATTTTGTATATTTTGAATATATTAATTTTAAAAATTTAATATTCATATAAAATTATCTATCTATCTATCTATCTATCTATCTATCTATCTATCTATCTATCAGTATACATCTTTGATATTTCTATCATAGTTTAAGTACCCCGGTATAGTTTAATGGTTAGTACGCTAAAACATTTACAACTGAGTAGTGAATTCGATTCTCACTGGGTGCACCATACTTTCGGCCTTGTACAATGTCTAAGCTACGCTTAAAAAATCACAGACACTGCGTATGCGTCCGGTACTTGAGTGAGTCCTTCACCTGTATATCTTGCTTCGTCTACTGACGCCATGTAGAAATCACCAGATGCTTTCTTCATGAGCAATATAATATTAAATACCGTAAACTTTCGAAGCCTTTATTATAAATTTCTTTTACAAATACATTCACGGCTTCTGCACCGACGAACTTAGCTCACTGGTGACACCTGTATATGAATTTAGTCGAGCCACAAGATTAGAAACTAGGTACCACTCTTTTACTGGGAAACCAATAAAATGTAAACGCAAATTATACTCCAGCAGCTTCTTTTCTCGCAATTCCCGCCTGTGGAATTCCCTTCCATTTACTTGCTTCCCCGACAGCTGCAAGCTCCAAAAATTTAAATGTAAAGTCAATAGTCATCTCCTGTCTCACTAACCTGCGTCCACTCCACTCTCATCAGTATTCTCATTCTTCTTTTACCCACTTCCTGACACCCCCTATAACCTGTCACTCTTTCTCATAACTTTCCTCCTATGTAACCCCCTGCAAAACAGTGGCAGTAAAATGCCTTGCTTATAAAATAAAATAAAACGAAAAAAAGTATTTTGCAAGAATATGTCGTACGTATACACTAAAATTGCGAATATATAATTAAACAAAAGTTGTCCAGATCTTTATTGCCATGTTTACGATGTTTCAGCCTTCTTCAGGTGCTAAAAATTTCAAACTGAACCTTTTATTACTATTACTTAGGTGTATCTATCTCATTCCATGTGCGATACCACTTCTGGTAGCCATGTAGTTATCTCCCTTTAGTTATCCCTTAACTTATTTGGTCATCACAGCTGTAACCTGGCACTGAAACCACAACTCTTTGCATGAAGTCACTGGAACTAACCAACGTCTATATCGATCCAAAGACACGTGGCCCGGTGGATATAGACGTTAGTTAGTTCCAGTGACTTGATTTTATCCACTGGGCCATGTGTCCTTGAGTCGATATAGACGTTGGTTAGTTCCAGTGACTTGACCCAAAGATTTGTGAGTTCAATACCAGGCAACAGCAGTGGTAAACAAATAACTTAGAAAGTTAAGTTAAAGGGAGATAACTACATGGCTACCAGAAGTTGAATGTCACATGGAATGAGAATTATATACCCCAGTTATCGCAATAAAAAGTTCGGTTCGAAATTCCACACACCTGAAAAAGGCTCGAGCGTACAATTGGCCGAAAAGTCTTAAGCGTGGCAGTGAAGATGTGGGCACTAGTCAAAGTAAATAGTGCAAATACTACCTCATCTTGGAAAGATAGACAGATATTAAACAAAAGTTGCGCAAAAATGAAGTCGTCAATTTATCATTGTTTCTCACGGAATCCCGAGTGACCTCTTGTAGAATTCTAGGGTTCAAGGGACACAATGGTTGAGAAGAATTGTCATAGAGAAAGTTCTGGTTTGTTTGCTTAATGGCGTGTCAATCCCTATGGGTCATTTCAAGACGAAATTGTTTTTTTTTTTTGGTGAGATTTGGTAATTTAACAAAATATTACTGGTGATATTTTTCCCAATAATGTTGGTTGGTTGGTTTGTTTTATGGCATATTAATTGGAGTAGATAGACTAAACTATTGCCCGGTTCACACTCCACCCACGTCTATTGAACAGGTGAAGAGGCTCATCCCTTGTTTCCTGTTTAGGATGTGGTTTCCGGTTTGTTTCTCTTTTCCAATCTTTTCACTCTTTTCTCTCTTTATTTATTTATTTTTTAATTGGAGTAGATAGACTAAACTATCGCCCGGTTCACACTCTACCCATGTCTATTGAACAGGTGAAGAGGCTCATCTCTTGTTCCCTGTTTAAGATGTGGTTTCTGGCTTTCTCTTTTCCATTCTTTTTACCCTTACGTAGCCCCCTGCGCATCAGTGGCGTTATCGCCTTGCTTGGGGTGATATGATTAAAAAAAAAATATCAACCTCGGCGGGTCATTTAATGCCAACTAAATTTTATTTATTGCTGGTAATACCTTTTTCTTTCAACTTATTTATTGTTGGTTTTATGAAAGTTTTGTGCCTAGTAATACTTTTTTCTTTTCAAGTACCAAGATTCATTGGGGATTTGTTTTTAAGGGCAGGGTCCCCAAGTCCTACCCTGTTATTTAACCCATAACTGGAGGGAAGGGACGGATTAATACCTTTCCCTAGGGTACCAGTGCTTAAGTGAATGCAGGGTATTCAACTGGAATTCGAACTCGGCTCACCGATTTCTCTTTCCGAGCCGATATCCACTGCACCACAACGCACATCGGTCAATAATCGCTTACAGCACCTGGTATTCCCAAGCGGTCAACCATCTAAGTACTGACCAGGCTCAACGTTGCTTAACTTCGGTGATTGAGCGAGACCCCGGTGTATTCAACGTGATATGGACATAAGCCTTCCAATAATGTACTAATGTACTATCAAGTCCCATACACAGTAAGACACTTCATGATAGACTACTCTGACTTTTCATCTGCACGGAAAAAGTACTACAATACAAGAAAAATGAAATAATCATTTAAATACACCAAAATAGATAATTTAATAGCATATTTTAAAGAAAATGGAACTATACAACAAAATTTAATTAAAACAAAAATGTGTACAACCAATCTAACGCGTGCAACAACTTCAAAACAAATGAGCTATATTAAAGAAAATGTAATCCAAAAATTCCAAGACTGACCCTTAAATGACAATAATAGTTGATGGGTCGTTAAACTTAAACTAAACCAATCCAAACCAATAATGTACTGATGATACTTTTTTTTTACTACGGAAATGTATTGATGGTGATCGTTTTTAATGTATTTTTATATATTTTTACCCCAGTTTAAGAACTGACTATTCGCTCATATCTGGGACTCTAACAGATGTTACCACCCGGGTCAGGGTGGACCTGAGATCAACACCAATTAAGATCTAGTTGCACGCTCCTCAAAACGTTCCGGCGTTGCTGCTGGATATATTTTTTCACAAAACCCAGGACGGATTAGAGAAAGACAGGAATATGAGAGAGAGAGAGAGAGAGAGAGAGAGAGAGAGAGAGAGAGAGAGAGAGAGAGAGAGAGAGAGAGCGAGAGAGAGAGAGAGAGAGAGAGAGCGTATGTGTTATGATGGAAGGTGATTTTCTAATATCAGATTTATATTGCTTCATATTTCTACCGTTGCAAGCGTTTCCCACGATATATATATATATATATATATATATATATATATATATATATATATATATATATATATATATATATATATATATATATATATATATTATATTATTATTATATTATATATTATATATTATATATTATATATATATTATATATTATATATATATATATTATATTTATATATATATATATTATATATATATATATATATATATATATATATATATATATATATTATAATATATTATATATATATATATTACTGATGAAGAACCCAGCATTAAAAAGCGAAGACAAATGAAAGATTTGCTTTCGTTTCTTTCCTGTTTGTTAATAATACTTAAGTCGAAATAATAAGATGATTACAAAACCGAGGACGCAAAAATTCCATCGCAATGTCTTTTTTATTTGCTACAACGTTATAGAAGCAATAAAAAGCTTCTATAAAGAAAGAATATTTTTAGAAGAGAGAAAAAACTAATTTCCTTTACTGACGATCTGAGAATTCAAACAGAGTTTAATATTACCTTCTCTTAAAGATCCGAACGCACATATATCGTTCACTGTTATTCGAATAACGCGAATAGGCAGCAAAAAGAACATAGTGTCAAATGCCAACTGCTTGCGAGATTTGATGAAAATATCTTTGCTGTGAGTGGAAATCCTTTTCCTTTCCACTGATATATTGATTCTTTTAATAAGTCTGTTGCCTGGATATTCGGTTCCCTATGTTGTGCTAGACAACTTTTCTGTATAGAATCTCGTAAATTTATGGGTTTACCATTTGTCCGGGTATCGAATGTTACTACATCTGGATTGGTGTTTCTGCTATCTATCTAGGGCTTCTTGACAAAATCAAAAAAAAAAAAAAAAGAAAAGGAAAAAAAAAAGAATCTGCAGTTTTATCGGTCCTGATCTAGCATCTCAGCTTCAATAACTTTTCCATAGCCGTTTCGTAGCTTCTCTGGGCCTTTTCTATGAAAGTTTTTTTTCTTTTATGGCAATTGTTTTAATAAACATTCCTCTTTGGTGCGTTGAATTTATGAACTTAAACGCAGTACTAGGTTGGCAGTTAAGTCTCATCATTTTACTGTTGTAATTGTTAAGCGTAAGTTCTATATTAATGTTTTCTTCTCTCGCATTTCTCGCCCGTGAAATTCTCTTCCGGCTTTCTGCTTTACTATCGTAGTAACTACGATATTCAAATATTTAAATGCAACATCGATCGTTACCGTCTAATATGTAATTCGTAGATGCAATATCAGCATTTAATCTAATATTATCGTCTATATTCATTTTAAACGCAATTAGACAAGACTGCTTTCCGATATATGAAAAAAACTGGTTGGGTGCACAGTGACCCTACGACCACCTACAGTATTGACATTGATAATGACAGTGAGCAGAAGATTTTCCTGCAGTAGGTTGCCATTAATTTCTGCGGTAGACTGGTTACCAAAAAAGGCTATAGAACCCAATCTGTCCTGTTATTTAACCCATAGGTGAAGGGAGAAGAGAGGGATTAATACCCTCCCCAAATGTATTTGCGTGTAAGTGAATGCAACGAATTCAACTGGAATTCGAACTCGGCTCTCCGATTTCTCGTTCCGAGCCGATATCCACTGCACATCCGATGGAATAGACTTGGGTGGTCACTTTTTGCGAGTTTTTTTTTCATTCGTTCTCAGAGAGAGAGAGAGAGAGAGAGAGAGAGAGAGAGAGAGAGTGAGAGAGAGAGAGAGAGACTGAACTTGAACTAGTTTTGATAAGGACATGTAACTTTGCGTAGTTACATTGACAGCGTCATATCCAATAATCGCAGATTGTTCTAGTGTTCACCTCGTGACATTATTTCTTCTAAATCGAGCCCCAGCATGACAGTTCAAGGGACAATTAAACATAATTATCCCGAATATTCGCTTTGATTCCACTGAACATTAACAGCAGATGGATTTTACAGTTCGAGGGATTTAAATTAAGCTTTATCCAGTCAATGGTCATTGTACACTATATGAAAAGGGATTTTATTACGGTGGACATGACAGTCTTGACACAGTACAGAACTGGAAGAAAAGAACAGAAAAAAATTATACTAACACAAAAAATAATAACCAAATGAAAAAAGGAAGGACATAAAAAGAGATTATTAAAAATATCAGGAAAAGGAAACCTGGAAAATCCCATAATTACAAGATATTATCTCCAACACCAGGCACAGTCATTTGAAGCGCGGGAACTTTACTGAAATCAAGAAATCGGGACACGGGAGGTGCATTTTCAGAAAAAAATATGATCGATTGCGTTGCTCTAGTTTCGCAAAAACTGCAAGATATTTTTCTCAAACAGTATTATTTCATGAAGAGACTTATTTTGCAGATATAGTACTTGTAATCGTTTTGTTATTGTTATTATTATTATTATTATTATTATTAATTGTTTTTCTTTTCGATTTTTCATCTTGAATTTTCGAAAAGAATTTTTTAGAATAAAAAAAAATAAGGACACAAATTATGCTAGACATTAGTTAAAAAAATTGACAACGAGATATATTAAAAAATTATTATAAATAACAGCTAAATTATACAAGACATAAATCAAAAGATAGAAAAAAAGAAAGAAAGAAAGAAAATGGAAGAAAGAAAGAAAGAAAATGGAAGAAAGAAAGAAAGAAAGAAAGAAAGAAAGAAAAAGGAACAAATAAATAGATAAATAATGAAAAAATCGAGAGAAAGAATGAAAATAGAAGATATAAAGAAAGAAAATAGAAGGAAAAAGAAGGAAAAAAGAAAGAAAAATAAATAAATAAATAGCTAAATAATGAAAAAATTGTGAAAGCGAAAGAAAATGGAAGACGTAAAGAAAATGAAAGAAAGAAAGAAAATGGAAAAAAGAAAGAAAGAAAGAAAGAAAGAAAAAGGAAGAAATAAATAGATAAATAATGAAAACATTGAGAGAAAGAATGAAAATAGAAGAAATAAAGAAAGAAAGTAGAAGGAAAAAGAAGGAAAAAAAGAAAGAAAGAAAAATAAATAAATAAATAAATAATGAAAAAATTGAGAAAGAGAAAGAAAATGGAAGACGGAAAGAAAATAAAAGAAAGGAAGAAAGAAAGAAAAAGAAGAAATAGATAATTAAAGAAAGAAAATGGAAGAAAGAAAGCAAAAAAGAAGAAATAAATAGATAAATAACGAAAGAAAATTAGAGAAAGAAAGAAAATGGAAGAACGAAAGAAAGAAAGAAAAATAAATAAATAAATAAATAGATAAATAATGAAAGAAAATGGAAGAAAGAACGAAAATGGAAGAAAGAAAGAAAGAAAAAGAAGAAAAAAAGAAATAAAAAGAGAAAAACGCACAGAAGAAACCGAACAAAATAATAAAAAATAGTGCGAAAAAAAAAAGAAGCAAAATGATACAATTTATTACATCAATTTCAATTTATTTATGATTTTACAAATGAAAGAAAGTAAGGAAAAGAGGCTGAAGAAAGGAAAAAAAACAAGAATAAAAGGTAAAGAAACAGATAAAAAAAGAAATGAAACATGAAAAAAAAAGAAATAAAGAATGAAAGAAAGAAAGAGGATAAAAATATCGAAAAATGAATCTGAAGAAAGAAAGAAAGAAAAAGAATGGAATTGAAAGAAAATAAACGATAAAGAAAGAAAAATTAGGCTACAGAAAGAAAGAAAGAAGGATAAAGAAAAAAGTTCAAACAAGATGATAAAAGAAAGATAAGGAAAGAAAAAGGAACTTAAAAAAGAAAGAAAGAAAGAAAGAATGAAAAAGTAAAAAATGAAATGGAAAAAAATAAAGAAAGAGGAAGCTGAGCAAAGACGGAAAAAGCAAAGAAAAAATTAAAGAATGAAAAACTGTTAAAAGAAAGATAAGGAAAGAAAAAGGAACTTAAAGAAAGAAAGAAAGAAAGAAAGAAAGAATGAAAAAGTAAAAAATGAAATGGAAAAAAATAAAGAAAGAGGAAGCTGAGCAAAGACGGAAAAAGCAAAGAAAAAATTAAAGAATGAAAAACTGTTAAAAGAAAGATAAGGAAAGAAAAAGGAACTTAAAGAAAGAAAGAAAGAAAGAAAGAATGAAAAAGTAAAAAATGAAATGGAAAAAAATAAAGAAAGAGGAAGCTGATCAAAGACGGAAAAAAAGAAACAAAGAAAAAAATAAAGAATGAGAAAAATGTTAAAAGAAAGATAAAAAAAGAAAAGGAACCCGAAAAAAGAAAGAATGAAAGAATGAAGGAAAGAAAGGTAAATAAAAAAGAGAAAAATAAAGAAAGCTAAAGAAAGAAAGAAAACCAGCAGTTTCTTTGCAAAACGAATGGAGGATTTTGAGAATTTTACGAAGGTCGGAAGTTACAAAAAACAAAAACAACCGAATGAAAGAGTTATGCAGACATTTTATATGTCGATATGTTGGCTCTCTTCGAAAATAAAATTGCTTTGTACAAAATTGATTGATTTCAATTTTCACTAACCTACATATCTCTCCCTGATTCCGTGTGAAATTGGCTCTTGTTCGGAAGCAGATAATTATCCATGTTTCCCCTATTTTCCTATCTATCAAGCTTCCTTTGTTCATCACTTCACCACAGGCAAAGAAATAAAAGGACTACTGCGCAAGTGTAAGAGAATAAAAGAAAAAAGAAAAACACTACTAACTAATCAGTCAGTTAAGTGCCATACGTGATACACGCCTTGGGCGATCATGTTTGGAAAGAGACATGACTGACTGCGCAGATTATCCCGCAATAGGTTACCAATGTCTTTTGCGGGAGACTAGTGACCAGCCAAAGGTAGAGAACCCAATCTGTCCTATTATTTGACTCAAAGATAGAGGGAGAAGAGATGTATTAAATTATTACGTAGTAATTAGTGGGGGATCGATTTATTACTTTATAACAATAGAAAACCGAACCTCCACTTTATGACCAGTAGAAGCCTTAATCATTATTCCAACTATTATATTCAGTCAGTCAGTGCCATAGGTGATCCACCCTTGGGCGATCATGTCTCCAATGAGTCATGACTGACTGAGCATAAGATTATCCCGCAGTAAGCTGCCATTGCTTTTTGCGGTAGACTGGTTGCAAGCCAAGGCTATAGAACCCAATCTGTCCTATTATGTGACTCATAGCTAGAGAGAGAAGAGATGCATTATATTATTACGTAGTAATAATATTACGGAGTTTACGTAGTGGTTTACGTAGTGGGAGATCAGTTTATTACTTAATAACAGTAGAAAACCGATCTCCCACTTTATGACCAGTAGAAGCCGTAATCATGGTTCTAACTATTATATTCAGTCAGTCAGTCAGTTAAATGCCATACCTGAAACACGCTTGGGCGATCATGTCTCGAAAGAGACATGACTGACTGGAAAGAATATTATCCCGCAGTATGTTGCCATTGCTTTCTGCGGTAGACTGGTTGCCAGCCAAGACTATAGAACCCAATCTGTTCTATTATTTGATTCATAGCTGGAGGGAGAAGAGATGTATACTATTATTACGTAGTAATTAGTGGGAGATCAGTTTATGACTTCATAAAATAAAAAAACAATCTCCCCACTTTATGACCAGTAAAAGCCATAATCATTATTCCAACTATTATATTCCGTCAGTCAGTCAAATGCCATACGTGAAACACGCTTGGGCGATCATGTCTCGAAAGAGACATGACTGACTGGGCAGAAGATTATCCCGCAGTAGGTTGCCATTGGTTTTTGCGGTAGACTGGTTGCCAACCAAGACTATAGAACCCAACCTGCCCTGTTATTCAACCCATAACTGGAGAGAAGAGACGGATTAATATCTTTCCCAAGGGTATTTGAGCGTAGTTAAATGCAAGGAATTTAACTGGAATTCGAACTCGGCACTCTGATTTGTCATTGCGAGTCGATATCTACTGCACCACAACTCACATCCTATATTTAAGTATGCTTGTCTAAAATCTGTTTGATGTGTTTTGGTAATTTTTTTACATGTTCGATTTCATCTGTGATTAGATAGACTAAACTATCGCCCTGTTCACACTCCACCCATGTCTATTGAACAGGTGAAGACGCTCATCCCTTGTTTCCTGTTTAGGATGTGGTTTCCGGTTTTTCTCTTTTCCAATCTTTTCACTTTTTATTATATTATATTTTCAATTGGAGTAGATAGACTAAACTATCACCCGGTTCACACTCCACCCATGTCTATTGAACAGGTGAAGAGGCTCATCCATTGTTTCCTGTTTAGGATGTGGTTTCCGGTTTTTCTCTTTTCCAATCTTTTCACTCTTACGTAGCCCCCTGCGCATCAGTGGCGTTTTCGCCTTGCTTGGGGTGATATGATTAAAAAAAACAAAACCTCTCATTAGCTTTCCTAAAGAACAGTTTTCATTGAAAGGGGTTTATGAGGAATCTTTTTTGTTTTTTTTTTTTCAGGAAGGCCGTTAGTGACCGATTTAAATCTCTTGAGGAAAGCAAAAGAGGAATGATTATCTCCTCCTTTTTTAAGATCAAAGAATTTAATATCGAGTTTAAAACTCAAATGACAAAGACATGAAGTAGATATGTGCTTCGTGTTTTTAGATTTTTAAAAATAAAATCTTTTTTTTTATTTACATTGTTTGGACTGTTGTCACCATCTTTGTCACCATATTCACGTCTTTTCAGCCTTTGTACGTTCCGACCTTCTTCAGGTGATTAGAATTTTGATCTGAACCCTTTATTTCGATCACTGGGGCAGATTGTTCTCGTTCTTTGAGTCATGACACTTCCTGATCTCGTAGTTATTAACTTAACAATTTAACTTAACTCTCTAAGTTTTAAGTTTACCACTGCTGTAGCCAGGTACTGAATTCACAAATCTTTAGGCCAAGTCAGTGGATCCAAACGCTTAATCCACTGGACCATGTGTCCTCAAGTATAATACGTGGCTACATAAGTGAAAAAAAATCTTAGAAAGTCGAGTTAAATGAAAATAACTAAGATACATGTAAGTCTCATGACTCATGGAACGAGAACAATCTATCCCAGCGATCGAAATAATGGGCTCGGTTCACCTGAAGCGGGTCGGAACATACAACGGCCGAAACTTCGTAAATATGGCAACAGATGAGGACAACAGTTTGAACGTCATAAATAATTATAACTAGCAGTATAGCCCGGCGTTGCCCGGGTGTAATGAACGCTTTAAAACTAATCCATGGTCCTGGAGTTCAGACTCTTTGGACGTTGGCACAAAAGACTAAAAAGCAATAGTTGTTTCCAGTTAAAGCGAAACCGTAGACTGAAAGAAAAATAAATGGATGTGAGTCAAATTTTGATTTCCTGGTATTGGTATCAAATTTTCTGTACGATTGTCAGAACTGCAACCTTGAAACTTCTGAATATCGTTTCTTATGTGTTTGTCTATGAGTGTATCAAATTTGATTAAAATCGGACTACTCCTTCTATAACGTTGCTTAACTTCGGTGATCGAGCGGGAACCGGTGTATTCAACGTGACATGACCGTTAAGCAACGTTGAGCCTGGTCAGTACTTACGTGGATGACCACTTGGGAATACCAGGTGCTGTTAGCGTTCACGGATGTGCGTTGTGGTGCGGTGGATGTCGGCTTGGAGGGGGAAATCGGTGAGCCGAGTTCCAATTTCAGTTGAGCACACTGCACTCACTTGCGCACTGGTACCCTTGGGAAAGGTATTAATCCGTCCGTTCCCTCCAGTTATGGGTTAATTAACAGGGTAGGACTTGGGACCCTGCCCTTAAACAAATCCCAATGAGACTTGCTCCGTCAGGGAGGAAGCCCGCTCAACCCGACTAGGGTGAATGCGGCATACATACATACATACATACTCCTTCTATAACCCGATTTTTTCAATTATCGATTTTCGATACTTATCGGGGCGGGGGGCCCTTGACACAAAACCTAGCTAAGAACACTCGCAGACGCTTATAGTAGAACTGTGTAAATTTTCAAGAAAATCGGTTCAGCCGTTTCGGAGTCTATAGGTAACGGATACACATACACACACAGACACACACAAAGTTCCATTTATAAAGAAGTTTAGATATATTATCTCAGAAATACAAAGTTTTTTTTTTTTAAATATAAAAGTAATTAATAAACTATTCTCCCCTTACCTCTAAGCTGTCGAGCGCCCATAGCTCAGAGGAAGAATCGCCGACTGACGCCATTTCGGTCGGGTTTCAATCCTGGGTAAAGAGCAATCGGATGTCTAACCGTACTGATGAGCTGTGATGATACAGTGAAACAGATCTCTTTAAGATGTGCCTTGTGGTGCAGTGGATATCGACTCGGAACGACAAATCGAGAAACGAGTTAGAATTCCAGTTGAATTCATTGCATTCACTTACGTGCAAAATACTATCAGGAAAGGTATTAATCCATCTCTTCCCTTCAGTTATGGGTTAAATAACAGAACAAACCCGGTTCTATAATCTTGGCTGGTGACTAATCTACCCCAGAAAGCAATGGCAACCTACTGTGGAATAATTTTCTGCCTAGTCAGTTCTGTCTCGAAAGAGACATGATCGCCCAAGCATGGATCACGTATAGCACTTAACTGACTCTCCTGTTAATTTCCTGGTTACGTTTTTGGGCGTATTAGTGCGGCACCAGTTGAGAGACACTGCTATGGAGTCGCGGGCCTATAAAGCTGTCAGTTTTCTCCACACGTCCGTCCACTACAGACAAACGGATCGGAATTGTTATTTTCTCCTACACCTGGTGCTTCTGTTCAAACAGACTACGAGTCAAAAGGAATTTACTGAAACAAGTCTGATTGGATACGCTACCACTAATCAATCCTATATTCTTGCACGTCGGAACTGACATATTTCATCAGTAGGCAGATATACATTCTGCGCCAATCAGCGAAGCCAATTGGAACCAATTAACGTAGACAAGCCGTGTCGCTTGCAGTTATTACAATCTACCACGTGCGCCAGTGAAATTATCTTCCTTGCTTTCTTGAGGGCTCGACCCATTTTCGTTTAATTGACACCTAAAGACGTCAAATCAGTGCGACACGTGACATCTTTCTGACTGCATCTCACCTGAGAAACCTTTGTGATAAGGGCTTTTTTCTCCTGATTAGGCAGGAGATGAATATTTTCACTGTGTCTTTTGCTCTCGTTTCGAGGAAGGGACAGTTCAGTTCTCGTTTCAAGCAGCCGTGTAGTTGGAAATTTGTGTTCATATTCCAGTTCGCTTAAATCGGATTAGATTAAATTTTAACGACGCGACTTCGTGTGGACCGTAATCAAGTGGAAGATGGACGTGATGAAATCTATTCAAAGTTATAAAAGTAATATAGAGTGTCCATAAAGTTCGTGTGCACTTTTAAAAAATTAGAACCTCATTTGTATTTGCGATAGAAATAATTTGTTAAAAGATTAGAAAGTAAATCTATATTTTTTAAGGTTTTATTGAACTTTTATTTAAGTTTCCACATGTCCTCCATCATTAGAAATACAAAGGGTAATACGATTTCGCTGTTCACGGAAAACATTTGTCAACTGATTTACAGTAATGCCTGAAATCAGTCAGTCAGTTAAGTGTCATACGTGATATACGCTTGGGCGATCATATCTCGAAAGAAACATGACTGACCGGGCAGAATATTATCCCGCAGTAGGTTGCCATTGCTTTTTGCAGTAGACTGGTTGCCAGCCAAGACTATAGAACCCAATCTGTCCTGTTATTTAACCCATAACTGGAAGCAATAGGCGGATTGATACCTTTCCCAAGGGTATTTGCGCGTAAGTGAAATGCAATGAATTCAGCAGGAATTCGAACTCGGTTTCCCAATTTTTCTTTCCGAGCCGATATCCAATGCACCACAACCATCACATTAGTTATTTTAGCTTTCAAATTTTCTATTGAAGTAAGTTTGGTTACATAGACAGTTGTTTTCACATGAAAAAATATCCAATGGAGTCAAATCTGGAGAACGTGGAGGCCAATAATCCGATCCATCCGTTAGGAAATTCCTGATTTAGAAACTGTCAAACACGCAGAGCAAAGTGACAAAGACCACCATCTTGTTGAAACACTGTATTATCTATCAAGTTTAATTGTTCAAGCTCATTTTTACAGATTATTTCTACCAGAAATACAAATAAAGTTATAAATATTTTAAAGTGCGCACGGACTTTATGGACACCCTGTATAACTCAAAAGGCATTCATATAACAATTATCACCTTATTATCAGTATCTCCCTTTAAATTAATTCTCGCTTTTACATGAACAAACAGGGTTTCAAAAGTGTTGAAATTAAACAAATAGCATGGGACAGGCTAGCCTCCCAGAGAGTAAAATACTACGCCTCCTTGGCCTTACACTCTCGGCGGACCGCAAATGGAATGACTATATTGAATCCATTGCCAAATCTGCTGCTATGAAAGTCGGCTCCCTGTGCAGGGCCCGGAAATTTTTCCCAACTGAAACTATCCTGCACATATACAAATCTACCATCCGCCCGTGTATTGAATATTGCTGCCATATCTGGTCGGGTGCCCCTGCTGCTCTCCTTGGGCTTCTTGACAAAATACAAAGGAGGATCTGTAAGGTGGTTGATACTGACTTGGCAGACCGGCTGCAGCCGCTCTCACACCGGCGTGATGTAGCTTCCCTGTGCCTCTTCTACAAGTACTTTCATGGCTTCTGCTCCGATGAGCTTAGATCACTGGTGCCGCCTAAGCAGGAATTTACACGAGATACTAGATTAGCAACTAGGTCCCACCCTTTTACAGTTAAACAAATAAGATGTAACCGCAAATTCTACTCCAACAGCTTCTTTTCTCGCGCTTCCCGCCTGTGGAACTCCCTTCCACAAATCTGCTTTCCCGACAGTTACAATCTCCAGGTGTTTAAATGTAGGGTCAATAGACACCTCCTATCACACTAACTCCCAACTATTCTCACAACACTCTCATCTACCCAACCCTCATTCTCGGTATCCTCACCCGCCTATCAACCCACCCTCTGTTATTTCCTATATTTTATCATGTGGTACCTAAACATCATGTGGTACCCAAAAAAGTTTAAATCGTTTGATCTTTCTGAAGACGATATAGATTTTATTGTTGTGTATATATGTCTATGTAAAATGAACTATCGGGTTGTCCTGAAAGTTCATATCTATTGTTAAAGGAAAACAAAACTATGCCATTAATATTTATTCTACTAAATCTCACCCATCTTTTGCACAACCTTTCTCCATTTTTCCTTTAACTGAAAGGTTCCCTCTTCCAAGGCTACATAAGAGAGTTAAAGTTTTAGACAGGGGGAGAGAGAAGACAAAGCCGAACCAGCTACAGGGAGTGAAAGATAAAGGACAAAAGAATGATGTGAACACAGGAATGAAGACAGCTACGAAGAGAGAAAGGAAGAGAACAAGATACACGGGGTGATGTGGAAAGGGCTGGAGTTAAGTGGATAAGAGATGGCAATTGATTTTACATTTAAATTATTGGAGGTTGTAGCCGTCAGGAAACCAAGTATATGGAAGGGAATTCCACAGATAGGAAACGCGAGAAAAGAAGCTGATGGAGTAGAATTGTCGACTGCATTTGGTTGATCTAACTGCAAAAGGGTGTGACCTTGTTGCCAGTCTGGGTGACCGAGCAAATTCTCGTGGAGTGGGTACCAGTGACCTAAGTTCGTCAGAGTAGAAGCCATGAAAATATTTATAGAAGAGACAGAGAGAAGCCACATCTGCTGATGAGAAAGTGGCTGGAGTCTAGGATGGTTTCTCGGCAAAGTTCCCTAAAGTGTTTTTTAACGTCATCCATATAACAGTTTTGTTTTTTTTTACCATTGAGATTAATTTGAAAGAAAATGAAAATCTTAAGAAGGAACGTCGGGTGAATATGGCCAATTGAGTAACATATCTCAGCCAAGCTGCAACAAATTTTGCAAAGTCGTCAAATAAACGTGAAATCTGGCATTATCTTGAGCAACACAACACATTTCGTCAAGTTTGGCCATTTTTACTGCCTCGTTGCGAGCAGTACTTTACTATATATATTTTAGGCGATGGTTAGGGCTAGTGTTAAGGTTAGAACTAGTGTTAGATTTAGGGCTAGTGTTAGGGGGAAGGTGGATTTTGGGCATTTTTACTGCCTTTAATTCGTCCCGTTGCGAGCAGTACTTTACTATATATATTTTAGGCGATGGTTAGGGCTAGTGTTAAGGTTAGAACTAGTGTTAGATTTAGGGCAAGTGTTAGGGGGAAGGTGGATTTTGGGTATTTTTACTGCCTTTAATTCGTCCCGTTGCGAGCAGTACTTTTCAGGATCAATTCACTGGTTACTTGGCAGAAGCTCATATTAAAGGATTCTTTTCCAATCCAACCAGATGCTCAACAGGACTCTCTTTAGATAAAGACCTAATTTTAGGGGTGAATGAAGTTAGGGTTAGGGTTAAGGCTGAGGTTACGGGGAGGGGTAGGATTAGGGCTAGGGTTATAGTTGGCACTAGAGTTAGGCAGTGGTGTAGGGTTAGTGTTACGGTTAGTGTTAATGCTGAGGTTAAAGCGAGTGTTATGCTATATTGCGAGTGGGGTAACATATCTCATCCATTTCTCATCACCCGTATAAAATTGTTTAAAAATGGGTAAATTTTCATTAAATTTATACAGTAAATCACAGGTAGAAATGCGATCTAAAAGATTCTTTTCACTCAGATCATGTGGTACCCAAACATCATGTTGTACCCGAACATCATGTGGTACCCAAACATCATGTGATACCCAAACATCATATGGCACCCAAATATCATGTGGTACCCAAACATCATGTGGTACCCAAACATCGTAGTGATTTGAGTATCCAAGCTTCACTAAGTGATCATGGATGGTAGATTTTGATAAATTTAGTGTTTCTGCCAAATCCTTCATTGCACGTTATTCATTCTCAATTTCGTGATTTGGTCGTCATCTGTAATGTAATGTATGTGTGTGTGCCTGTTAGTGTGGATAGACTTTCACTTGCTTCCAGACGGGAGCGAAACTATACCGATTTGGTGTAACACTTTAAATTCAGTATATATTGGTGTCTATGAGCGGCAGTTTCTAACTAACTAACTAACTATATATATATATATATATATATATGTACAAACTATACACACACACTAGATAGATAGATAGATAGATAGATAGATAGATAGATAATGTATCGAGGCAGCAGATAATTTTAAAACATATACTGTTATATATAATGGATGTCTATTATGTTTAATCATGAGCCGTTCTAAACATCGTATTTTGGAGAATTTTTGTCTTTATTTTCACCTGAAATTAAAACCAAAATACGATGTTTAGAACGGCTCATGATTAAACATAATAGACATTCATTGTCTCTTATATTTCACAGCATATGGTTATATATATATATATATATATATATAACGTAGCGCACTTGGTATACTATCCAGGTAAATTTCGGTAGAGACGAACTCAAAAGAACTCAATGTTAAATTCATTTATTTAATTTAACAGACTAATATAATTTAGAAAAGATTTTTGATTTATTACAATGGGTAATACATATTTGACCGCATAATGCTGTTATTATAGCGGTTCGTCAGACTGAAATGATACAACAGTGGATCCTCAAAATATCCCCCCCCCCCCAAATAAAATTATTTTGCACAGATGCACCCATGTTCAAATTTAGAATAGACGTTTTTAACGGTTATTTACGAAATATTTAACAAGTGCATGCTCCTATCCATGCATGTTCTCGTGTATATGTTTGTATAAAAAGTCTCGAATCATGTTGCCTATAGTTTTTGGTATAGTCATTTGTGGACAGATTTTTAGTAGCTTTTAACTTTTGGGTCATTTAGTTAAATATTCAGATAAAGAAAAAGAAGATGTCATGATCATTTATGTTTTACGAGGAATAGAATTATTTAAAAATAACATTCCGCAATTTTTCAAAAGAATGCTTGGCTGTTCATATAATAAAAAAGGAAGATGTGGATAATCATAATCACCTATGACGAAGAAAAATCTAACCAATATATAGTAAATTTAAAGATTCCTCTAAAAATGGCGAGAGTTCTTGGAATTCAGAAATAAATTAGCAGTCTCTGATTCTGTGTTTTTTTTTCATATTTTTTTTCGTGTATCTCCATTCTTTTGCACTCACTAAACTTTCTTCTTTATTGATCTATCAAGTTGAGCGCTTTAGGACTCCACTCAACAATTCAATTAAAGTCCCGTGAGCGTAGTCTTGTATCGGTCGGAATGTATCTTTCTGGTATCTGACGCGTTTATGCGACATAGCAGTTAATCATAAAACAGAAACATTTGAAGAAAATGCCGAAACCTAGGGTAAAAAAAAAAATGAAAAAAAAATGCATAGCTCTTTTTAATGTTGTCATCCCTTCGGCAAGGATTTTTTAAAAAAATTCGCTTTTTCTTCCCATGTATGGGAAAATGCGTAACATGTCAGCAAGGTCACCTGGATGGAAATAAGACGCTTGAAACGTCTCTTATGAATTTTCTCTTCGAATTAAAAAAAAAAAGAAAAAAAAAAAAGAAAACCCATCGGGAACGTTATTTAATTATTTTTTTTAAAACTCATGAATTTCCTTCTATTGTTTTTTTCTTTGTTCAACCAGTTGTAGTCACCATGGAAATAGTCTGTTTCGAAATTGATATGGCAGCTCAATTTCAACGAGATGAACAAATCGCTAGTCCATATTCGAAGATTCTAAAAAAAGAAAGAAATGTGGCAGAACCAATGTAAAAAAATCCCATTACACGTTTATGGTCAGTAATCTAACGCAAAAGGAAAGGCACGCAAGCCGACAGATGAGGTAGAAAATATAATTATTCATATACAAAATATATGAAATATGGCACAAGGCTGAAAAAAGGGGGTTGGGTAAAGAGTGGTCTTCCGTAACTATCCTATGCCTAGCTAATCGCCTTCACGACCCAATCACTCATTACAATTTCTTCATTCAACACAAGAACTCATCCATCACCTCCCAATCCTTCACGCGCCACAATACCACACATTTACTAGGGGCACCCAAAAATAGGGTAAACAAAACCACGACATAAAAATTTGCTTCTACGTATGATAATACAAAAAAGATTTAATGAAATTAAAATGAAAAGGGGAGGGGATGAAGTACCCAAAACAAACTAAAATATAACAAAATATTCAAAACAAAATAAACAGATGATAATAGGATCCGTCTACCTCACAAAATTCAGAGTGGCTACTGTATTCCGCCAAAAGTCGAAATCAAGCAACGCACTTGCTAAAGGAAAGAGAAAAAATAATTGTATGGGAAAACAGATCAGGAAGAAAAAAATATAAAATTCGAAAAACCCAACGCTTTTATCAACGGAACAATTATTTTCATTAGTGGACGGTTAGAGAAAACAAACAATATTAACATATCCGATATCAACTTAAGGTACAGCTACATATCTTAGACCTAACCCTAACCCTAGCACTAATACTAAACACAAACTTAAACTCAGCCTTAACCCTAACCCTAGCTCTAACCCCAACACTAGCCCTAACCTCAGCATTAACTCTAATACTATCCCGAACCCAGCACTAACCCTACCCTAACCCTAGCACTAACCCTTGCACTAACCCTACCCTAAGCCCACCTCTAACTTCAGCTTTAAACCTAACCCTAGCCTTAACACTAACACTAGACCTAACATCAGTCTTAACCCTAACCCAAGCCCTAACCATAACACTAACCGTAACGCGAACGTAGCTCTAACCCTACCTCTGCTTCTAACCCCAGCCTTAACCCTAACACTAGCACTAGCTCTAACCCCAGCTTTACACTAACATTAGCCCAAGCCCTAAATCTAGACCTAAGCCTAAAACTAGGCTTAACCTCAGCCTTAACCTTAACCCTAACCCTAGCTCTAACCATAACTCAAGCCCTAACCCCCGCCCTAACCTTAAGCTAAACCCTAACCTCAGCCTTAACCTAACAGTATCATTAACTCTAAAACTATCCCAAACATAACCCTAGCCCCAAACATAACCCTAGCCCCAAACATAACCCTATCCCTAATCCTACCCCTCCTCTAACTTCAGTCTTAAACCAAACGCTAGCCCCAACCCTAAACCTAACCTTGACCCAAACCCCAGCCTTAAACCTAAACCTAGCTCATACGATTGGTAAATTGTCGCAATTATTTTATTATTTCAATTATTCTTTAGTCTGAGCCCCAGGACCATGGATTAATTTTAAAGCTTTCATTACACCCGAGCAACGCCGGGCTCTACTGCTAGTATATATATATATATATATACGTGGGACTCTAGTAGTAGAATAAATTTGGGACTCGCAATGGTCGTACGGTAACAGTCTTGGTTATCTCTGCCTATTGCTCTGGGTTATGCTGATCTGCTGATATCTCTCTCTCTCTCTCTCTCTCTCTCTCTCTCTCTCTCTCTCTTTCTCTCTCTCTGCCATTTCCTGTGAGGGGAGATATATGTAGTTGTAGGAAGAGTTCAATCTGTTATAATGGGTAATGCCACCATGACAGTTTCATTCACCATAACACCACATTCTTGCATACCATTACTACTACGGTAACCAAAATACCACAATTACTCTATAGAGATTTTCTAAGCGAGGCTTAGGTTTGGCGCAAGGCTGAATGTATGGGGCTTCCCTGAAGATTGAAATCACCACAATTACACTATGATGTAAATTGATGGAAGAAAATGAGGAAAGATGGCTTGGAAAGGCTACATTGAAGGTAAGGAAAACAGAGTGAAACTGTTAAACCTTCCAAAGGAACTTGCGTAAATGTATGATAGAACAAGGAGGGGTAATAAAAGATAACTGCAGTGTAGAGCTACAAAGGATAGGAGGTTAGGGAGAAACATGATTGCTTTCGTCCTAAATGCGATTGTACTTTAAATTAACTTATAGTCTTTGTTCTGTTTGATTTCCCAGTCCAGTATTTTCTTCTTTTCCACACTCCGCTTGACTAGCAAGGGATAAAAATTCCGAGTGTTTAAAAATGAGTGATATTTACACGTGGACAAGGTGTGACAGACAGTCAGTTTAAAGTGGGGAGTCCGAGAGCGTGTGCGCAGGCCAGGTCCAAAAATTGCCCACTCACCATAAATGTCGGTGGCGCTGGCGACTGCATTACTACCGCTTTTCTTCCTTGGGGTAATGTTACTCGGGATCGGGCATATATTATTAGGCTGTACCAAAAGTTCGTAAACACTTGCAAAAAACTGAAATTTTACTCGCCAAGTAATCTAAGGTTACCAGAAAACACTTGCAAAAAATTGAAATTTTACTCGCAAAAATAACAAAAATTATTGCTCAAAATAAAGACCATCATTTTCCAAGACTTTCTGCCATCGATCTGCAAGCTTTCGGATCTGGTCAAAGTATCATTCAGCCGGCTTCGAATCAAAGAATTCTTGACACGCTTCCTCGACTTCATCAAACGAGTCGAATCGACGGCCCTTCAGAAAGTGTTGCATTGAGCGGAAAAGGCCGTAATCTGATGGAGCACAGTCAAAACTGTAGGCTGGATGTGGCAGAACCTCAACGCCGTCCAGCTCTTCAAACTTGTCTTTGGTCTTCCTGGCGGTGTGTGGCTTGGCATTGTCCTGCTGCATCAAAGCGCGCATTCGGTTGATCAGAGCCGGATACTTTTGCTTTAACTTTTCGTAGACCCGCTCAAGTTGCTGACAGTAAAGTTCGGCACTGATGGCACGACCATTCGGAACCAACTCAAAATGCACGATTCCTTCAAAGTTCCACCAAACACACAACATGACTTTCTTGCCGAATCAATCTTGTTTTGGAACCGACGGTGTCTCTTGCCCTTTCTGAACCCATCGCTTGTCTCAATTGTGCTGGACTCTAGTAGTAGAATAAATTTTTCATTGTAAAGACTAGTTTACAATGGGGCTGAAATAGTAGACTTATGTTATTATTTATTATTGTTTTATATAAAAAGAGGCAAAAAGGGGATGGGGGAAATGCTGGTCTTCATCTGTTTTAGATTAACTTAGCTAGCCTCACTCGCTGACCCAAGCATACTATACAATATCCCTTTCACGAAAACATCACATTCTTACATACCATTCTTAATACAGATACCATAATGCTTCAAAGACTATGTGAAAATCTAACTAAACAATTTGTCTGTGGGGTGGGAAATAACAAATTTAAAAATGAGAACCCTGATGAGTATTTATACAATGAATGAAACTCTATATAAAAACTAAACAAAACTGTTGTTAGTAAAAAAAAAAAACAAAAAAAAAACAGAATCCTTAATTTGTGACATCCAAAGCTAAAGAACTCAATCTGTCCTATTATTTGACTCACAGCTAGCAGAAGAGATGTATTATATTATCACGTAGTAATTAGTGGGGGATCAGTTTATTACTTCATAACAATAGAAAACCGATCCCCCACTATGACCAATAGAAGCTGGGGAAAGTTTTCGCGGGGCTCATAGATATCAAACAGTTATACACACAACCACGCATTCAATCACGCACTCATCTAAACACAATAACAAATACGAAAATAAACACACTCAAAAACAAGAATCGCCCTGCATCTACCTGGGAACTAACATCTCTAGTCACCTAACGAAGGATGGGGTTTGGGGAATTAAACTAAAGAAATTGAGGGCAAATAAGTGGGGCCAATGACCATCCACACCCTGGCTAAGTTTTCACTATTGCGAAAACAAAAAGGCAAAAACATAAGCTATCCTACTTTCGGGTTGGGTGGAAAATGTTTATTAGTTTGACGTATGTTTTGTGTTATAACTCGCTAATAACGATTATAATAGTCTCGAACGACTTAAAACTCTCGCGGAAACCTGGGTTTAACGTGAAGAATACGAACGCGTACACTCAGGCCAAGGGTACAAAATGCATCCAGCCCCAGCACCTGGTGGATCGGGCACTTTGCATTGTCTATTTTTCTCAACCGCGTTTTCCCCCGGAGACAGAGCCCCAACTGAGTCTTTTTCTATCTGCAGACAAAAAGCTTGACAAATTCAAGCACTCAACCTACTGAGACGAGTTGCGACAGAAGCTAGGTTTAACGTGGGGACACGAGTGCATAAACTCACCCCTATTGTCAATATTTACTCAGACCCCCGTATACGCCGGATCGGGAAATATGCCTGTTAATTTGTTTTTAGTCGAGTTTTCGCCCGTAGACATAGCCTCAATTGAGTCGTTCTCTGCCCGAAGACAGAGCTTAAGAGATAATTACGACTTCTCGCGGAAATTTGGATATTTATCAAGTCTCCTCACTGAGAGGAGAAGAAACACAGGGTTATATTTAACCTCGGTTGGGGCTCGGTCTTCGGACTAAGATTCAGCTGAGAAAATCAGGTGGATGCGGTCAGGTGTATGTGTGAGCAAGGTAAATTTTAACCTTTGGTCCGAATGTACCAGCTCTCCACTACCACCAAATAATGCGACCCGTTTATTGAACCTGCAGAATGTATGCGTACTCTTAACCACGGCGTATCTGTTTTTGGCAAAGGTTATAAGTTCGTCGGATGTGCGTTGTGGTGCAGTGGATATCAGCTCGGAACGAGAAATCGGGGAACCGAGGTCCAAATCTACTTGAATTTCTTGCATTCACTTACACGCAAATACCCTGGGAAAGTTATTAATCCGACTCTTTTCTCCAGTTATGGGTTAAATAACAGAACAGATTAGGTTCTATAGCCTTGGCTGGCAACAAGTCTACTGCAAAAAGTAATCGCAACCTACTGCAGGATAATCTTCTGCCCAGTCTGTCATGTCTCTTTCAAGACATGATCGGCCAAGCGTGTATTACGTATAGTAGTTAACTGACTGAATATAATAGTTGGAATCATGATTAAGGCTTCTACTGGTCATAAAGTGGGGGATCAGTTTTCTATTGTTATGAAGTGATAAACTGACCCCCACTAATTACTACTTAATAACATAAGCTATGAGTCAAATAATAGGACAGATTAGGTTCTATAGCCTTGGCTGGCAACCAGTCAACTGCAAAAGGTAATGGTGACCTACTGCGGGATAATCTTCTGCCCAGTCGGTCATGTCTCTTTCGAGACCTGATCGCCCAAGCGTGTATTACGTATGGTACTTAATTGACAGATTGAAAGTTCAAGACACTTAATTTTGCTGCCAGACCACAAACTCCGCAACCATTTACTAATTTTCAATGTCTTGATCCATTTTGGTTCATTATACAATATCTTCCCATGAGAGATTTCATCCTTGAAATTCCCGAATATCAACAATGATTTTCATTTAATATCTATTTTTGTAATATGATAATTGTTACTACTCTTTGCACAAATATTTGTACTCCGTCACATAGCGAGTAAGCGTTTCAGTTTTGTATTTCCTTCCGAAACACATCTATTTTTGTCACTTTCTTTTAGTCGTTTCTGTATTTTCGAAATAAACATGTCTTCTGATTTTACTTTTATTCTACATTAACGATCTCCCAGATGTAATAAAATCCCAAGTGGGCATATACGCTGTCGAAACTACAGTTGACTCTAGCATCGATCAAAAATCTGCTGAGGCTGACAAAGCAAACCTCGTTGCCGAGCTTGAAAAGTACGTAACGGACTGAGGTAAGAAATGGCTCATGAACTTTAATGCTATCTATTAGCCATCACTGACAATCACTCCTATCCCCCCACCCCATTAGCATGGCTCAGGCTAGTCTCCCTGAAAGCAAAACACTGCGTCTCCTCGGATTAACTCTCACAACAGACCTCAAGTGGAATGACTATATAGAATCCATAGGTAAACCTGCTGCTAAGTAAGTCGGTTCTCTGTGTAGGGCCAGGAAGTTTTTTTTCGCCTGAAACAATCCTGCACATATATAAATCTACCATCCGCCCGTGCGTTGAATTCTGCTGTCATATCTGGTCCGGTGCTCCTGCTATCCACTTAGGTGTCCTTGACAAAATCCAACGGAAAATCTGTAATGTAATAGATCACGACTTGGCGGCTAAGATACAGTCATTTTCTCACCGACGCAGTGTGGCTTCCCTGTGTCTCTTCTACAAATACTTTCACGGCTTCTGCTCCGATGAACTTAGCTCACTAGTGCCTTTTATATATAAATTTAATCGAGCAACAAGATTAGCAACTAGGTCCCACCCTTTTACTGTGAAGCCAATAAATTGTAAACGCAAATTCTACTCCAGTAGCTTTTTTTGCTCGCACTTCCTGCCCGTGGAATTCCCTTGCATTTACTTGCTTCCCCGATAGCTAAAATCTCAAAAGATTTAAATGTAAAGTCAATAATCATCTACTATCTCACTAACTTGCATCTTCTCTCTCATGCTCCCTTCTCCGTCCAGTCCACTCTCATCAGTATTCTGATTCTTCCCTTACCCACTTCCTGACAACCCCTATAACCTGTCATTCTTTTTAATAATTTTCCTCTTACGTAACCCCCCCCATGGAAAGTGACAGTTCGCGAACTACTTTGCATAATATATTTTAAATTTCTATTTCACATTTCAATGGTACAATCACAGTATCTTCAAAAAGTTCAATAATTTTTGGTGTCAATTTCGATAAACCATCTGCATGTTCTAAATTTTTAGATAGTTGGTCTTGAAATAGGAATTTAATAAGATAGTACCCCGGCGTAGTAATCTATTCACTGCATGCCTAGGAACCCCCACTAACTCTAGCCCTAAATCTAAACTCAATAAGTGCATGTTAAGCAATGCGTGGAAAGGAAGAAAAGAGAAAACTAGGGTGTCTATACAAGTAGAGAGGAAAGAACTCTTAATTTAAAACTCCTTTTTTAATCGAGCTAACTCGGACATCCATGAATCTATCACGCCAATCACAGTCCTGAATCAAGGCCAGAAAGCCATTAGGTTGGCATTCTGCATCTATCTTGGTTAATCTAAGTGGTCGCTGGACAACAAACCAGTCTTGTTCCATGGCTAGGTGTTTAGAGCACTGGCAAGTTCTTGTTTGAATCGCCAGCCGGGTCCTGCAAAAAGGATTCCGTGTTCACGTAAGATTGTAGAAATATCCGCTCTGCTTATTTAGACATCCCAGTTTTCTCTTCTTTTTCACACACAGTTTGACATTCTCAGTAATTGACCCACTGAGCAACTGGCAAACATCCTGAATGGGGTTAAAGCAGAGTGACAAAATTTATTCAAGCAACAAGACAAAAAGCAATACCGATGTTTTATAAACGTCAAGATTGTCAAAAGGCCGGAAATGGGAAAGGAGGATGCTGGTCTTCATCTGACCTATGTTTTAATTTAACTAGTTTCAATCAGTGACCCACTCTCCAGATAATGTTTCTGTCGTGGACCCGGTTAAGAAGTCCAGCAAGAAATAATATAACAACAACCAAAATAGAAAATAACGACATATATTTGTGTCAGTGTCAGTGGTCTGTCTGTACACAAAAGGAGAGTCAAAAGTAAAATGTAGATTTTGTTTACAGAGTAGTACAAAAAGTAAACGTAGGTTTCGTGTACAGCGAAGCCAAAAAGGTAGACATAGATTTGATTTACAGGGGAGTAAAAAAGGTAGACGTAAGTTTTGTTTACTGGGGAGTGAATAAAGTAGACGTAAGTTTTGTTAACAGGGAAGTAAAAACTGGTAGACGTAAGTTTTGTTTACGTGGGAGTGAAAATGGTAGACGTAAGTTTTGTTAACAGGGAAGTAAAAACTGGTAGACGTAAGTTTTGTTTAACGGGGAGTAAAATATGAGGAAAAATGTAACCTGTTAAGCGTCATTTATATTTCTATAATAATTGCAAAGTGTAAATTTAACATTTTTGATTTTAAAGGAGGTAAAGGATTAAAAAAAAATCAAACAAACGTTTTCCTTTGAGTTTTCTCGTGCATTGCTGGTTTTACATTTTCTAGACGTTTGAGAAAACAAAAAATTGTAAAACTGGAAAACGGAAATAACATTTTAAATTTCTAACGACTACGCATGACTCTACCACGAAGCTAATCCAATGTATAACTTGGGGAATTTCATATTCACGTTGACGTGCATTGTGGTGCAGTGGATAGCGACTCGGAACAACAAATTCGGGGTGTCGAGTTCGAATTCAAGTTGAAATCCTTGCATTCACATACGCACAAATACCCCTTACAAAAGTATTAATCCTCCAGTTATGGGTTAAATAACAGGACAGAGTGGGTTCTATAGCCTTGGCTGACAACCAGTCTACCGTAGAAAGCAATGACAAACTGCTGCGGGATAATCTTCTGCGCAGTCATGTCTTATTCGAGACTTGATCGCCCAAGCGTGTATGACGTATTGCACTTAACTGACTAATAAGTAGAGAGAACAATAAATGATTGACAATGAAGCAAGGAGCCAGAAGAGAATTCCACAGGAAAGAAGTGCGAGAGAGGAAACCTTTAGAATAGGACTTACGGTTGCATATAGCCAACTGGTACTTCGCTAAAATTCATAAAGGCTTGTTACCAAAGAGTAAAGCTGATCAGAACAATTATCATGAAAATAATTATAGAAAAAGCACGGGAAAGCTACATTACAGTGATGTGAATCCGAGATGCCAGTTCAAGACTATTAACATTACAGATTCTTTTTTAGATTTTATTTAGAATCTTTATGTACTGAGCAGAAACATCAGACCAGATGATACCTACATATCTACGCCGTTCTTACTCCATCACCCTACCGTCTACTTTGAAGTTATCGTTCAGGGTGAACGGTGAAAAGGAAGGTGAGAGAGAAAGAAAAAGAGAATAATAATGATCGCTTGACGTTTGTCAAGGGAAGTGTTAATTACGCTCGTCATCTTCTCTCTCGGGTGATAGGTGAACTTAGCCCGTCTTTTATTTCGTTTGTGGGGCTCGAAAAGGTCATTTGCGAATTTACTCGCGGATGTGATTCTGGCCTTACATTAGACGAGGAACAAACTTCTCGTCGGCTCGCGAGAAGGGTCCGTAAAAAGTTTTTTTTTCTGATAATTAAAGATTATTTGAATTTTGTTTTTAGATGTTTCCTAGTTTTCTGTTGGCCGAAAACATTTCGAATCGAGGTGTGAAATTTCACGGGTTTTGTGTTGATTTCACTTTTGCGTGTGTGTTAAGCAAAGTTTGTAAATTCGAGTCTTTTTTAAATTTCCAACAAAAGTCAGTGCTTAGCATTTGAATTTTAAATCTAGATCTTTTTTTATTCACTAAAAGCCTTTATTGATTTCAGTTAAATAAAACTCACGACCAACTCAGTAAGCATTTTTAAAATGAGAAGTTGTTGTAAAAGAATGTGCTTGAAGTTTATGCTTTGCTTTGATTTGAACTCTGATTTCTAGAAGTAGAGGCAACTTTCAAAAAGACAGGCCAGCGAAAATTTCGATTTGCGCGTAATAACCTCCCCATTCTCGACAAAAAAAGGGAAAAAGGCAGAACGAGAACAGTCATGAATCTTAATGTTATAAATTTAGAAAAGGAAGAACCAATCAAGTGTTGCCACGTCATTAGAAGCCTATTAAACGAATTGACTTGCTCACAAGTGACGTTAGGGGACAATTCGATTTCTTTAGGGTCTCATCTAAAAGTGAACGCGTATTTCCCATCCGCCCGTCTTTTATTGGTCCATGCATGTCATTTGACAGCAACCAAGCGGGTCGATATGGTTAATTGGTTATCGATCTGCCATTAGATGCTATTTTATTGGTAACACAATCGAATCTTGCTATCGTATTTTGCATTTGATTCAATAAAAGAAAGTCCGATGAACAGGGGACGCTTGTCGGTTTTGCGGTTATATATATTTTTTAAATACATTTTCATGTGCACGTTTCACAATATTTCATTCCAAACGTGTAAGAAAGGGATTAAAAAAAAAGGGAGAAATATTGCAAGGGAATTTGAGCTTTTGAGAAAAGGGAAGATAAGGAAGAAAATATATTAAGAAAGAGAAAAAAAACTAAAAAAAAAAATGGTACTAATGGAATTTTCAAAAATAAAACTAGAAACAAACGTACAATTAGAAGAAATGTCCAGAAAGAAATTCTTAATTAAAAAACACAAAAAACCCCCCCAAAAAAACAAACGTGCACGCACGCACGCACGCACGCACGCACACGAAAAGTTAGGAAATTAAAAGAAAAGTAACAAAAATAAAATAAAATAAAAGTAAATATTTTAAAAAAGGAAATAAAAAAAATGGAACCACAACAACAAAAACAACAACAACAACAATAACAACAACAATAATAATAATAGTAATAATAATAATAATAATGGAAATTTAGAAGTTGGACTTAACCACTAGAGGGCAGTATTTAAAAATATAATTTTTATCCTCCAAGGCTATTAGGATTCATTATCGGTGAACATAATACTAAAAGCTTATGATATTTAATGTTAATAATTTCACGTCTTGCAAAGCAATAATGTTCTGTCGTGAGTAAGAATAAATAACTCAACAACAGGAATAGGTTAATTGTTGTATTCCGTGAAAATAGTATTTACAAAGGTTATTAGTATCCAATACAAGAATAGGGGTTAATCGTCTCAACCGTCGTAAGACGTAGTATGAGCAATGGGTACTTCCGGGTCGTCACCGGAAGTCTACGACTGACTTGTCGATCGGCTGCTCGGCACACACTATTTATTTTGTATAAAATACAAAATTATGGCACAAGGCCTAAAAGGGGAGGGGGAGAGGTTGGTTCTCGCTTAACTATCCTATACCTAGCTAAACACTATCACGACCGATTCACTCGTTACAATTTGCACAATCACCATAAGAACCCATCCATCTACTCCCAATCCTTCGTACACCACAATGCCAGAAACTTACAAGGGGCACCTCAAAAGTGGGGGAAATTAACCCATGACAATAAAAATGTATTTATGTACAATATAAAATTGATCGG
Source organism: Ascarosepion bandense (assembly GCA_037127315.1). Classification (NCBI taxonomy): domain Eukaryota; kingdom Metazoa; phylum Mollusca; class Cephalopoda; order Sepiida; family Sepiidae; genus Ascarosepion; species Ascarosepion bandense. The sequence goes on from JBBBDQ010001830.1 coordinate 356,265, forward strand.
CTGCTCGGCACACTCTCTTACGTAGATGCCATCATTACTTTACATAGTAATGGAATAGTCCATTATAGCCGAATAGGCGCGGGCGTCCCAACAAATAAAGTGTGTGTTTAAGGTTTATATAAGTGTACGCGATATTAGGATTTGGCTTTTTCGCTTCTTAGTTGAAGTGATAGTGGGCGCCGTTTTACGATTTGATGAGACATCTGTCTGCTTTCTGGAACTAATGGCATTTTCAAAAATAAAACTAGAAATAAACGTACAATTAGAAGAAATGTCTAGCAAGAAAGATAACTTTAAGACAGAAAATATTTTCAAATTTAAATAACTTTTTTAACAATAATGATTTACTGATACAAATTCTATTAGTTAATCCATAGGTTGGGGGGAAAAGAGGTAGATTCATATCTTTTCAAAGACTACGCGTGGGAAAATATAACGAAACTGAATGGAAATTGAACTCGACTCCTCAGTTTCCAATTCTGAGCCGTTACCCAGTACATACAAGGTTACATCTGAGTGTGAAAGAAGAAGAATAAGAGAAATAAAATTATTAATGAGTGAAGACAATAAAAGAAAAGGATCGAAGAAGATAAGGTTTGACATTGCATTTAACATTTTTGAAGATCAAATTTGGCTGCGAAGCAACAAGCTGGAAGAATGTTCTGCAAGCGAAAAGGACAAGAAAGAAAACTGTGAACAAAGAACTTATGGTTACATCTAGCCAGCTCAACTGTAAATTGATGAGACCTAGCTGCCAATCAAGTCCTGCGCTTACATTCATAAAGTCTAGGCAGCATGGAGCAAAATTCCTTAGAACAATGACCATGAAAATATTTATAAAAATGTCACAGGAAAGCTACATTAAGAAAGTGAGAAAACTGGGATGCCAGTTCAGAACCAATAACATTGCAGATTCTTCTTTGGAATTTTATCAAGAATCTCCAAGAGATACTAAAACATATGCAGCAGTTCACCACAGTTCTTAAATACAGGAACGACTGAAGAGAACTTCCAGCATGCAGGAAAACAGGAAGCAGAAAGGCAGTAGTTATACAGTTTAGAGAGGACAGGGGAGAGTTCAGGAGCCCACCTCTTAAGGACTATCACCGGGATTTACTGATGCAAATTCTATTAGTTAATCCATAGTTTGGGTAGATTCATATCTTTCCAAACAACTTCGTAATCACCATTAGACTCATCCATCTCTTTCCTAATCCTCTGCGCTATCCTCAGATTTAAACCCAAATACTCTGAAATGTTTGTATTGAAGATTCCAGTACGAATGCCAAGCAGTACAGCATGTTGTTTTCAAATTTCTGGCTGAGTGAAATGTGTCTTTTTTCACCGACAGTACCCTGCTTCCCCGACAGCTTCAACCTCCAGGAATTTAAATGTAAGGTCAATAGACACCTCCCAACACACTAACTCGCACCCATTCCCTCCAACACTCTTCCTACGTACCTCCTAACTCGTCTATCACCTTCCCTCTGATATTTCCTAAACCCAATAGCTCTGTGTAACCCCCTGCGCTATAGTGGCAGTGGACAGCCTTGCTTGGGGTGATATGATTAAAAAAAAACAGACCCTACTATACTGTACAATCGATAAAATAAAAAAACAAACAACGTACATGCGCTAAATTAAAAATATAAAATACCAACGATTTACGCACTTCACCCTGCATATCCCTGTATCTACATAACGTATCTGTTCCTTGGCATGACGGTAAATTGCATCCGGCAGCAAGGCCTCTGATTGGGAAGTTGTGAGTAGCATGGGACCACCTCTTAATTGCTGTTGTTTCTAGGTCCACCCTGACCTGGAGTGGTAGCACCTGTTATGGTCCCAGCTATGGGCAAATAGTTAACCCCTAAACTGGGATCAAAACACTACGAAAGTGTAAAAATACACTTTTATAGAAATATAAACATAAAAATAGACTTTTATAGAAAAATATACACCTTTGAAGGAAAAATATTACCAACAATACATTTTTCAAGAAAAGATTATTCCCAACAAAACATTTTTGAATACAAAACTAGAAGACATTTTCAGTTTTCTAAAATAAAAAATAATAAAAACAAATTTTCATTAAAATCTGATTAAATCAACTTTCCCACGATGACTGAACATTAAGAAATACCTTTAAACGCCACCTTTTTGGCATTTAATAACCCACAGTAGTGTCGATATGCCGTTAAACAGAACTTAAACTGAAACATAACATATCTACAAGTCAGTCAGTTAAGTGCCATACGTGAAATACGCTTGGGCGATCATGTCTTGAAAGAGACATGACTGACTCGGCAGAAGGTTATCCCGCAGTAGGTTGCCATTGCTTTCTGCTATAGAACCCAATCTGTCCTGTTATTTAACCCATAACTGGAAGGAAGAGATGGATTAATACCTTTCCTAAGGGTATTTGCGCGTAAGTGAATGCAATGAATTCAACTGGAATTCGAACTCGGCTCTACAAGTATATGGATTAAAAAACGCTTATTATAGCTTTCCCACTTTTTCTTATTCATTTGTTCTGGTTACTGTTATACATCCTACATACGCATAAGATACAACCTATTCTACTTCTTTGGTAGTTTCTTTTCTCGCACTTCCCGGCTGTGGAACTGCCTTCCCCATGTTTGCTTCCCATAAAAGCTAAAATCTCTAAAGGTTTTTAAGTGCAGCGCCAATTGCCATCTTCTATCTTTTTGAGTCCCATCTTTCTCTTACCCTTTCTTCGACATCTCCTGTACCGCTTTTTTCCCCTTTTCTTTTTCCCCTCTGCTCTCACTGTAACCCTCTGCGCACCAGTGGCAGTAGTACTTTGCTTGGGGTGAAAGGATTATATATATATAATCATATTAACTATAGTAATAATAATACCAATAGTAACAGAACTAACTCTGCCGAAACTAGTGTTAATTAAGCTATAATTTAAATCGTCTTGAAAGACCCACCGAGAACGAACTCGGAGGGAAAAGGAGGGGAAGTAAAAAAAGAAACAAACGAAGTACATGAACAAAAAGTCAAGTACTCGGAAGAAAGGAAAAAAAAACCAGGACGAAAACCCTGACACTAAAGCGCTCAATACGAAAGTAGAGCAAACAAAGACAGAAAATCTAAATTAGATTTTTTGTATATATATATATATATATATATATATATATATATATATATATATATACTACAGGCTATAATTATTAGACCACAAGTTTTTTTTTTAAATAAATGATGTATTTCATACTATTTTTAGTATTTGTTGTCAAATGAAAATAGAATGGTTCTTTTGTTATTATTACTTTGCAAAATTTTACAAGGCAAGGAAGCAAAGACGAACTCGTCCGAATCACCCTAAATTTTCCTCATTCTTTCATTGATGAAACTGCAATATAGGTAATTATTAAATATTTATAAATTCATTTGATGCACATGTTATTGAAAATTTTATTTTCATTTCAAATATTTATAATTATTCACTAAAAAAATAGTATGAAATACATCATTTTTTAAAACACTGGAGTGGCCTAATAATTATGGCCGGTAGTATATATATATATATATATATATATATATATATATATGCTATTTTAAAAGCCAGGAATTTATTGACAGTCTCTAAGCTCCTTTTGTCAATATCTCATCAGGAGAAAAAATCGTTGGAAAATTAGATTAAACGAAATGAACAGTGACGACGAAAATGAAGAGCAAAAATAAAATAAAATAAAATAAAGAGGGAAACACGATAAAATAAATATACATATAAATATATATACTTATAACGAGGGGAGGGGGGATTCACGTGTAAATAATTAGCGAGGGACAATTAAAATAAAATATCCCCCAACAAATTCAGAGACTTTACAAATCCTTCTGCCGGCAGATAGAAGTTTTTCGTAATGACATAGAGACTGATTCCAAAATCTTTAAATCATAATTGGAATCAACCCTATGTATAATTTTGAACCACTCTTTCTTATACAACTTGGCACATGCTATATTCTCCACTACAGCGAAAGCCGGGTCCCTATTTGTAGCGGGAAGGCAACACATGTCACCTATCCTATTTTAGAAGGCGCATGCTTATTAATTCTTGTTTCCAAATGTAAGGTCGTACGCCCCACATAACCAGCAGCACACTGGCAATTTAATTCATATACAAAATTACTTAATTTGATGTAGGTCAAATCATTCTTAAGAAACCACGGAAACGCAGACCTAGTCCGAAAAATACAACGCAGAGCAACAGCTGTTGTGTAACCAAACTTTGGCTCTTATCCCCAAATCTAATTTTCTAACGATTTTTTCTCCTGATGAGATGTTGGACGAAAGGGCGTTAGAGACTCAATAAATTGCTAGTTTTTAAAATAGTATACAAATTTTGTACCTCCAAACATATATATATATATATATATATATATATATATATATATATATATTCTTTTTCTAAACATATACTGTTAAATATAAGAGACAATGAATGTCTATTATGTTTAATCATGAGCTGTTCTAAACATCGTATTTTGGCTTTAATTTCAGGTGAAAATAATGACAAAAATTCTCCAATATTTGGATAATATTTTTATTAAGTTGGTTCTAAGCTTTCGGCTCACATGAGCCATCTTCAGAGAGGCTACAAGGACGTCCACATAAAAACATCCACCATCACATACGGTTTTATCTTGTGTTGACATAAAACTTTGCTAAGCAACGATAACAGTTACCAAATAGCAAACGCAGTTCGTAAACTTGTAATGCGGTTCTATGACGTCACACCGCGTGAGAACTCGAAATGTTAACAGAACCATATATTTAAATGCAATGTAATGTGTTATGACCAGATTTTTTTTTCTAATCATTTCACCCCGAGCAAGGCGGAAACGCCACTGATGTGCAGGGGGCTACATAAATGTAAAAAGATTAATTAGAAAAGTGTGAGGAGTACAAACTAGTTAGAAAGGAACAATAGAAAGCTGAGAAAGCAGGTGCGATGAGAGATACATAGGTGGAGAGAAAGGGAAGGTTATACGGGGGTGGGGAGAGAGCTAGAGTCCAGTGGTTAGTAGATGAATATTGACTTTGCATTTAAATTTCTGTAGGTTGTAGCCGTCAGGAAAGCAAGAATATGGGAGCGAGTTCCACAGGCGGGAAGTGCGAGAGAAGAAGCTGCAGGAGTAGAATTGTCGTCTGCATTTGGCTAACCTGAGTGTGAATGGGTGGGACCCAGTTGCCAGTCTGGTTGCCCGAGTAAACACCTGTTGAGGAGGCATCAGTGACTTAAGTTCGTCTGAGCAGAAGCCATGAAAGTATTTATAGAACAGACAAAGGGAGGCCACATTCCGACGATGGGGAAGTGGCTGCAGTCGAGCCCCAGAGCAGTACCTATCACATTACAGACTCTCCTTTGAAGCCTGTCAAGAACACTAAGGGGTACGGCAGGGGCACCTGACCATAAATGGCAGCAGTACTCCATGCACGGACGGATGGTTGACTTGTATATATGCAGGATGGATTCAGGTGGAAAAAACATCCTGGATCGACATAGTGACCCAACCTTCTTAGCAGTAGATTTTGCTATGGATTCAATATAGTGGTTCCATTTGAGGTCTGAGGACAGGGTAAGTCCGAGGAGGCGTAGTGTGTTGCTCTCAAGGAGTATCGCTTGGTCCATGCTTATGGGAGGCAGGAGAGGTTGCCTGTAATGGTTGACAGACAACAGCTTGGTCTTAGATGAATTGAAGTTGACAAGCCATTTCTTGCCCCAGTTCACCACAGAGTGTAGATCCCGTTCAAGGTCAGCAGCGAGATTATGTCTGTCCGCCACGACAGGTTTCTTACTGGTGCGGGAGTATATTGTAGTGTCATCTGCGTAGATGCCTACTTGGGACTTGATCTCATCTGGGAGGTCGTTGATGAAAATAAGGAAGAGCATCGGGCCCAGGATAGAGCCCTGTGGGACACCAGCATTCGTTCTGTAGGACGAAGAGGCATGCCCATTCAGAACGACCTTCATTTTGCGGTTATTTAAGAAAGATTGGATTAGGTCAAGCAGGCGACCGATAATACCATAACCGCGTAGTTTGCATAGGAGGCCAGAGTGCCAAACCCTGTCGAAAGCCTTGGAGATGTCCAGAGCAACCGCGCCAGCCTCGTCAGACTCATCAAGGGCCTGTAGCATGTACTCCGTTACGGTTGTTAGCAGGTCGGCCGTGGACCTAGCAAAGCGGAATCCATATTGCCTGTCGGAGAAGAGTTTGTGGGCGGTGAGATGATGAACTATTTCAGCATTGATTATAGCCTCGAATACTTTCCCGAATATCGGTAGAAGACTGATAGGGCGATAGTTGGATGGGTCTGAGGATTCACCACAATTCTTAAATACAGGAACGACTGAAGAGAACTTCCAGCATGCAGGAAAGCAGGAAGCAGAAAGTTTAGAGAGGACAGGGGAGAGTTCAGGAGCACACCTCTTAAGGTCTATCACCGGGATTCCATCGTCTCCACACGACTTATGGGGGTCGAGTTTTGAAATTACTCTGTATACTACTGTCGGGGTAATATATAGGTCGTGCAGTTTGGCCTCAGTTCTAATAGGGAAGTCGGGTGGGTGTACTCCGGACGAGTCGAATGTGGAGTTGAATGAGAATCTGTGGGCAAAGCACTCCGCTTTGTCCGCAGATGACGTGAGAACCTCAAATCCATGGATTAAACGTTAATTTATAAATAAAAATAGATAAAAAAAAGCGTGGCACAGAAAGGGCCGAACATAAATATAAAGACGCAGTGTTATTTAAAAATATAGCTTTCGTAAGACGTAATCGGAAAAATATGATAAGAAACAAAGTACTGATTTTTTTCTTTTTCTTTTTACAGTAAGTTTCACCCTGTTCAACGCCGGGTTGGAGGACACTCCAAGAAGAGGGTGACGTTAGGAGGTAATTTGTGCGCATAAGATGGGAAGATAAAAGCAAACCCTAGCATTGAACATGTTAAGATTGTAGTCATTAGGGAAACATTCTTTTGGGAGTCTGTTCCACACTGTAGCAGTTCGCGGAAAAAAGACTTCACAGAGGAATTTACTTCTCATCGATGAAATACGGAGAGAATGTGGGTAACATATAATCTTATACCGCAGTGACAGTCAGAAAATCTGTTAACAGATGAAAAGAATTGATGTGTGAGATATCAACAAATTCTGAGACAGAATGGACAGAAAATGTGATCAACGAAGAAGCTTAAAGGAAAATAGTAACTATAACTAAAGATAAATTTGTTTTTACATTGCTATTCTTGCACTCGGCTCACGTTTTCTTTTACGACCATGTCTAGGAGTGTTGTGGCGCAGTGGATATCGACTCAGAACGAGAAATCGGAGAGCCGAGTTCGAATTCCAGTTGAATTCCTTGCATTCACTTACGCGCAAATACCCTTGGGAAAGGTATTAATCCGTCTATTCCTTCCAGTTATGGGTTAAATAACAGGACAGATTGGGTTCTATAGCCTTGGTCGGCAACCAGTCTACCGCAGAAAGCAATGGCAACCTACTGCGGGATGATCTTCTGTCCAGTCAGTCATGTCTCTTTCGAGACATGATCGCCCAAAGCGTGTATCACGTATGGCACTTAACTGACTGACTAGGAGTGTTGTGGAGTAGTTTTCGCACTGAAGGTTATAATCGTGCTATGTCAGTTGCTAATCGACTTAACACACCCAAAATGTTAAGAACTTGGTAATCTTCCACTGTAAACTGACTCCTTAGTATTCGGCTAACTGCCGACTAATATCAACTGCCTAGTAGTTCTACTGAACTACAATAGAACTCGAAAGAAGTCTCTAGGACTTCTAAGAACTCCTATGAACTTCCTAAGAACTTCTCTAGAACTTCTTGTTATCTCTTATTAATATAGGAGGGAGAGTCCATTATCTGAGGAATAGGTGTATTTCCCCATAACAGATAGCTAGCTAGCTAGCTAGATAGATAGATAGTGTTGTGGTGTAGTTTTTGCTCTGAAGGTTATAATCGTGCTATGTCGGTTGCTAATCAACTTAAAGCACCTAAAATGTTAGGAACTTGGTAATCTTCCAGTGAAAGCTGACTCCTTAGTATTCGACTAACTGCCGACTAATATCAACTGCCTAGCAGTTTTACTGAACTTCAATAGAACTCTAAAGAAGTCTCTAGAACTTCTAAGAACTCCTATGAACTTCCCAAAAACTTCTCAAGAACCTTTTGTTCACTCTTATTAATATAGGAGGGAGAGTCCATTATCTGAGGAATAGGTGTATTTCCTCATAACAAGGAGGACCTCTAGTTTGCAATTTGAGGCGGTTACCAATAAAGTATCATTTGTGTATGGTATATTGTTAAAATAATAAATCCTGGTATCATTTTCCTTCAGATAGAATCGCCACAGAAGTTGAATATATCTGGGTAGAAGATATATACTTGTCTCACGCCCCTTTCTATTTATGAATAGCTACTCAATTCCTTCATGCTCCGTATGTAGGCGGTTTGCTTGCATTATAAGTTCCGAAATTTTTTGACAGCTTTTATAAATAAATATAATTTACTTGCGAGAATGATCTTGAATTACCAGAATTGGAGAGTAACGGTTGAGAAATTCGAAACCTGACGTAACAGCAACATATTATTAGGAGTAGATATGGTCGCCTATCGTCCGGTTAGAGATTTATCACTTGTTTTCTGCTTGGGACTGGGTTTTCTGTTCCTTCTATCGTTTGTTTCAGTTCCATATTTCTAGCGTCTCGGTCTAAACTCTGAAATTACTATTTATTTTACTTATATGTTAACTAGCAGTATAGCTCGGCGTTGCTCGGGTGTAATGAAAGCTTTAAAATGAATCCGTGGTCCTCTGGACGTTGGTACGAAAGACCAAAAAGCAATAGTTGTTTCCAATTAAAGCGAAACCGTAGACTGAAAGAAAAATGAATGGATGTAAGACAAATTTTGATTTCCTGGTATTGATATCAAATAAGGTTTTTTCGTCGTAAACTGAATTTTGATGACTAAATAAGTCCTCCGAGTAAATGGTATCATGGCTGAGACTAAGAACTACGATTATACCTACTTAGAGCCAAACCCGAAACAAAAACTAAAATAAAAGGGCTGTAAAAAAATACAAACATACAAGCAGATAAACAGACCCACACAAACATCTTGCCTTATATATATATATATATATATATATATATATATATATATATATATTATCGATTTTCTGCACTATTGTAAGAACTGCAACCTTGAAACTTCTGAATATCGTTTCTTATGTCTTTGTCTATGAGTGTATCAAATTTGATTAAAATCGGACCACTCCTTTTATAACCCGATTTTTTCGATTATCGATTTCCGATATTTATCGGGGGTAACTCGACACAAAACCTAGTTAAGAACACTCGCAGGCGCTTATAGTACAACTGTGGAAATTTTCAAGAAAATCGGTTCAGCCGTTTCGGAGTCTATAGGTAACGGGCACACACACACACACACACACACACACACACACACACACACACACACACACACAAAGTTCCATTTATAAATAAGTTTAGATCGTTATATTTTCCCTCAATAAGAGGAGATAGATTCGCCTTTCATTTGGTGCATACTCCGCATCAGTCTTTTGAACAGGCGCAGAGGATTAGCCCTTGTTTTCTTTTCAGCATTAGGTTTCCAGTTTTTTTCTTGTTTTTCATCATTTAAGGAGATAGAAATTGCGACGCAGAGATCCGAAGGCGAATTGGCATGGCAAAGGACGCGTTCCAGAAGCTGAGTAAACTACTAACAAACAGGAAAATTTCACTAGAAACAAAAAAAAAGAGAGTGCTAAATTGCTATGTGATGTCAGTTCTTCAATACGGCAGTGAATGCTGGACAATATCATTGAAAATGAGGACAATAACTTGAAGCAGCGGAAATGTGGTTCTACAGAAGGATGATGTGGATATCATGGACTGAGCTTGCAAGCAACGATAAGGTGCTGGAAAGAATGGCAACAAAAAGGAAATTAATACTGAGCATCAGGAAGAGACAACTGAAGTTCCTGGGACACGCAATAAGGAAGGAGAGCTTGGAGAACATGATACTGACAGGCCAGATAGAAAGAAAAAGAGACAGAGGAAAGCAGCGGATAACATATTTACAGGGCCTGATCAGGTGGGTGACGGAACGGGTGTTGCGAGGTGTAACAGGAGCAAACATACTAAGAGCCACAAGGGAGAGGGAGACCATGATCGCCTACGTTCTGAAGGGACAGGGCACATAGAAGAAGAAGAAGAAGAAGAAGAAGAAGAAGAAGAAGAAGAAGAAGAAGAAGAAGAAGTCCCTTAAGTCTTAGCGGTATTATCACCTTGCATGGGAATGAATTGATTAAAAAAATTCTTTATTTTTCTTCTTATCTGACTCTTGTAAAGATAAATCTGGAATAATAATAATAATAATAATAATAATAATAATAATAATAATAATAATAATAAAAAAAGAAGAAGAAGAAAACGAAAGGAAAAGAAGAAGAAAAAAGAAAAAAAAAGACGAACGACTGTTGTCAAACCAATTATTCGTTTTCAAACGGGGAAGCGATAATGAAACTTGCAACAGTCTTGTGACCACCAAGCAATGGTAGATAGGACGTTGGTGGTTCCATACGCAAGATTGAATGCAACGCGAAAGTTAATCAACACTTGAGATGGATCGAGGTTACTTTCCTTCTTCTAAAATCGATATGGAATATTCGCCCGAGTATAGATAAATTTGCCCCTCAAAATGAAAGAAAGAAACAAAAGAAATGTCCGTAAAAGGTGTTCTATATTGCTACGAAGATAAGTCAGTCCTACGCATGCGCGTACGTGCGTGCGGCCATTTTTTTTTTCTCGCCCGGACTTTCAAGAAATTTCCTTCATGTAAATTTTGTTATTGCTTCCCACAGGTGCGCCTCAAACAGAAATTTCATTGGATTACGTTTTCTTTCTCTCTCTCTCTCTCTCTCTCTCTCTCTCTCTCTCTCTCTCTATATATATATATATATATATATATATATATATATATATATATCTTCTTTCAATGTTCATTATCTATCTATCTATCTATCTATATATCTATCTATCTATCATATTATGTTCACATCTATTTCATTCTGTTCATGTGTAACTACGTGTCTATTTTCATTACCTATGTTCATTATCTATCTCATTTTTACACCTATCTATCTATCTATCTATCTATCTATCTATCTATCTATCTATCATATTATGTTCACATCTATTTCATTCTGTTCATGTGTAACTACGTGTCTATTTTCATTACCTATGTTCATTATCTATCTTTTTCATTTTTACATCTATCTATCTATCTATCTATCTATCTATCTATCTATCTATCTATCTATCTATCTATCTCCCATGACAACGACATCCGAACAAGCAACAATGTCTAATCCTCCCGGCATTAGAAATTACTTCATATATTGACGGTCGCTGCTGTACCCGTTTTATGTTTCTCTTTTCAATCGTCACACAGAGAATAAAAAAAGTATCTTCACTCGCCTGTAAAATAATTATATATATATATATATACTTATTTATTTTTTTAAACAAATTATTATAGGCACAAAATTTTATAATAATTGTGTAAATGGCTTCATTGTGGACCAGTTCACTGTATTGTCTGATTCACACTCTACATTCCATTTACAGGCATTGGAGTCGATATATATTCTGCAAACAGACAAAATGTGATATAGGACGCCATATTATTACTATTTAGTATCTGCCCGTACACTCCCCATATTTTTTCCCCCAGTACGTCATGATTCATTTTCATCTTTCAATATTTTAAATGTTGAAAAATTGAATTAAATAGGGATTGAAACCGGTCGGTCATTTTCGTATTTCTTATTTTTATAACATCTATTGTTATTCTATCATCTATAAATGCCTGTAAGTATGAAATTGACTTTATTTGTTGCCAATATATATATATATATATATATATATATATATATATATATATATATATATATAAATAAAAAGTGTGAGAAGCCGTGAAGGTTTTCTTTAAAATTATGTTTATTGTTTTGGTATTTATACAAGTTATGAAGTATTAATGTTCATGATTTGCGCTACACGTGTTTCGAGTCTAAAATTGACTCTCTTCAGGCGAACAAATTCGTGGTTTTATGTTTGGGTTCCTCTGAGTATCTGATCATTCTGTTTAAAGTTAATAGGAAGTATGTGGAAAATAAATAAATAAATAAGAACAGTAAAATAATACAAAAATAAGAACAGTAAGAACAGTAAAAAAATAACAAAATAAAAAATATATAATAAAATAAAATAAATCAGAATAATGAGAGTTTAATGCTGTTTGAATCGTCTCTTTTCTCTGTCAGCATGTGTCCTAATGGGTTGACCAGTTAAATAAATAAACAAACAGATGAAAGGGTAAAGTGTTGTCTTAAGGTATTCTGGCGCCTCTTTATTATCTTATGGGTTTGGTGATATTTTGTGTCTTTGTGTTAGTGTGTGTGTGTGTGTGTGTGAGGGCCTCTTTTATTTATGTCCGTTTGTGTGTGTGGGTTTCTGTGTGTTTTTCGGTGTGTGTGTTAGTTGGATTGTGTTTTGTGAGTGTGTGTCTCTATGTGTCTGTTTGCGTGTGTGGGTGTTTTTATTTATTTATTTATTTAGTATGAATTGGATTTGCTTTTGAGATTGATGTGTGTATTTTTTTATATATGAGTATATGTATGCGTGTTTCTTTTTCAGTGTGTTTGTTTTTTATGTTGTTTTGTTGATCGACGGTTTGTATTTTTTTATGAATCTTTCTTCCTGCATTAATAGAATCTCATAATTAATATTTTGATAGATTGGTTGGACTGAAAATAGGCCGTTACTGCATTCATGTAGATGTTTAGAGACATACAATTTCCTGTTATGTGATAATCTGATATTTCTCTTATGAAGTGAGATACGATGATTTAAGCATTGTGTCGCTCCTATGTATATTTTTGTGCATCTGTCGCATTTTAGAGCGTAAATTACATTTTTCGAGTTGCAGCTTAGATCCGATTTTATTTCGAATGTTGTTGCGTTTTCGAACTGGAAATATTTTCCTTCTATTATTATTTTGCAAACCCCACATCTTTTTTGTTGCATTTTGTGACCCCCTGTGTTGTGTGTTGTTGTTCAAATTTTGATGAGGTGAGGATGTCTTTTAAATTTAAATATATATATATATATCCTGGGTAAAAAGCAATCGTAACCGTACTGATGAGCTGTGATACAGCGAAACAAATATGTCTGCGGATGACAATATATATATGATATCTCAGCCTGCCATGTTTGCTCGCCTCTGCCGTAAGTCCCTTGTCCTTGTCTCCCGGCATGCACCTGTTAGCTGGGGACGGACTTCCTTGAATGGTCCAGGGGAGTTAACTTTTGACCCTTTTTTATGGTAATCCTAATACAATCTAATCACAATTTAAACAATTTTTTTTTCGAAAAAAACCTTGAATATTACTCGCTCATTTTATTTTGTGCCATACTTTGAAATATAACACTTTGGTTTCCTCCAAATGCCTAGACTGAACTTTTAACTCATGAACAATTATAAACGTTCACAAATTTAAAAGCCTTGATAAACCAATTACATCATCGCCTTTGTATATAAACACCTATCGCAAATAATACCTAAATTATTAGTCAACAATCAGTATTTAACCTGTTTTGTTAAATAAAACTGACAATCTACTTTTGCCAAGATTTTTCATTAGATTTTTCTGGTACATAAACTAAAATTTTCTTTAAGGGCTTAACCAGTTAAGGAGATTGCTCACGTGTTTGTCTATTGCGAACAATTTCGGTTAATGAATTAATTATTTGGAAGGATATTAGTAATTACTTCGTACAGAAACGGGATTACATACAAGCACACATACGTGTATACACACATATGTATGTAGGTATATATATATATATATATATATATATATATATATATATATATATATATATATATATATATATATATATATATATATATATATATATATATATATATATATATATATATATATATATTTATATATATATATATATATATATTTATATATATATATATATATATATATATATATATATTATATATATATATATATATATATATATATATATATATATATATATATATATATATATATATATATATATATATATATATATTATATATTTGTATATATATATATATATATATATATATATATATATATATATATATATATATATATATATATATATATATATATATATATATATATATATATATATATATATATATATATATATATATATATATATATATATATATATATATATATATATATATATATATATATATATATATATATATATATATATATATATATATATATATATATATATCTTTGTATATATATATATTTATATATATATATTCTTCATTTGTAAACGAGTTATTATGCGACCTAGGTTTCAGGCGATTTGCAATAACTGATTTTATCGTTTTTTTTAAGAACTCTCACGTAATATATACATATCAATAATATATATATATATACGTATATAATATACATATGCAAGTTTAGTTAAAAACGACAAAGTGAATTAAAATTAATGATCGATAATGGCTAAAAATATAGCCAAAAGCGTGTGAATAAATAAAACGTTCGAACAATTTTATGTAATTTATCCACCGAAAAGAAAAAATTATAAGATCACATGAAATATTATATTAAAACTTAACCACGGCATCTTATTTCTCATTTTTAATCAAACTTGTATAAAAGTGGGTTTGCTGCCCAAACACACAATATCTATCTATCTATCTATCTATCTATCTATCTATCTATGCATACAGACACACACAGGGTGCGATAGGTAAAATGTCGCCAGTATATATTTTTAATGTGTGTACTTTATTTTTGATTTTGTCGACTGTACATTATATTAAGGCCAGTTAGGCACCCGCTGTGAAAAAATAGTACCGGTTCGGAAATTACTCCTTATAAATATGAAAATACCATTCCTCACTGCTTGGCATTTGTGCCGGGATCTACAATACGAACTTTTCAGTGTGTTTTTCGGTGTCAATCTAAAGATAATGCAGAAGATTAGGAAAGAGTTGGATGAGTCTAACGGTGATTACGAAGGTGTTTGGAGTGATCAATGGTGATGGTGATGTGATGTACTTATTCATCTTCCCATGGGGCATCACACTCAATACAAAGTTCTCAGAGAAGGTAAAAATGTCATGGTTCATGAGGGTGGCTGCCGGACGATCCTTCGTCTGAAAACACGACTCTTTAGCTTGTCACGCAATTGGAGAACCCAGTCATGGCTGTCAGACAATTTTTGCGACAACATCAACGCTTACACCATATACAACACTGTCTTTTTAATTCTCGTATAACAATGTGTTATTGATATTTACAAAGGGCAACAGAATGATGTCCTCACGATAGAACTGTTGGTAAGGCTTGAAATAACAATTTTAGCCTAAATGGTGTTAAAAACAGCAATGATAATTTTATATAATCAACACCATATACCACACAGTCTTTTTAATTTTCGTATCACAATGTGTTATTGATATTTACAAAGGCTACAAGAATGTTGGTCGCACGATAGAAGTTGGTAAGGTTATAAATAATCTCTTTAACTTAAATAGAGTTAAAATGGAAACATTGTTTACAATGTCTGCTATCTCATCAACACCATATCCAACACAGTTTTAAATTTTTTTTTAATTCTCAGATAGCAATGTCGCATGAATATTTACAAATGGCAGCAGAATGATGTCCGCACGATAGAACTGTCGGAAAACTGTCACAAGATATGCATTTTAGAATAAAATGAACAGCCATTTTGACAGATAAACTATTCCGGTGCCATTTCTATTTTTACCTGAACTTTTATTATTTCTTATTCAGTAATAAATCATCGATTAATAAAAATATATGTCTCAATTAATAAGTACGTACTTATCTCGGGTTTTATGTATGCTTGCACATCGTAGAGTTATATCCGAATGTTTATCGTTGCTTTATATACGAATTAACATCATGCGTGCGTCTCTTGTATGGTTGTGAGCGCAGAAGTATATCTGAATAAACTGACAGTTATTTTCTTATCACTTCCTACTGCTCACATGTTGTCTGAAGTGTGTAAAAAGCCTGGTATATTTAATTATGTATTCGGCTGTGGTTTAACTATGTGCTTAACGATCAGATATGTACACACATCTTTTTTCAGATTAAAAATATAAGACTTTATAGCATTCTCTGATAAGGCTGATCAAATAAATCTATCAGCCTGTGAGACTTATATATAAAAAACTTAACTTTCCACTTTGTTCAATTATATCACAAATACCCACTTCTATAACACTTTCCCTTCTATAACGTCAAATTAATGTGTCCTGATAATTATTCAAAATTTTGCTAACGTTTACTTTTGATAATGTGTTGGCCGAAAGGGTCCTAAAGTGTTAGTTATATTATAACGTCTACTCCGTTTAAATATATATATATATATCTTGTTATACGAGAATTAAAAAGACTGTGCGGTATATGGTGTTGATTATATAAAATTATCATTGCTGTTTTTAACACCATTTAGGCTAAAATTGCAGATGAAACACACACACACACACACACACACACACACACACACACACACACACACACACACACACACGCGCGTGTGTTTCATTAAAGAACATTGATAAGATACTGCTTTAATATTTTTATTCGATTTTTTTTCTTATCTGGCCATTTATTTTTGTAAGCAATTCACCCCAAGCAAGGCAGGACGGCCACTGGTGGGCAAGGGGTTTCAGTGAAAGAAAAAAACAAGTACAGGTGTTGACGAAGAAAAGATAAGAGATTGATGAGAATCAAATAAATAGAAGATGGCAATTGACGACGCATTTAAATTTTTAGAAAATATAGCAAACAGTAGGGAACTCCCCGAACGGAAAGTGCGAGAAAAGAAGACGTTGGAGTAGAAGAGGTGGTTACATTTTACTACTTCGACTGTAAAAGTGCGGGACCTAGATGCCAATCTAGTAGCACTAGTAATTACATGAGGCCAGGGTCTCAGGGAAAAAAGCTCATCAGAGCGGTTGCCATGTAAATACTTGTAGAAAAGACAAAGGGAAGACTCACAACGCCGGTGAGAACGTGGTTGAAGGCAAGCAGCTAGATCAGGATCGGTTATATTGCAGATCATTGTTTGGATCTTCTCGAAAAAAACTTGTATCAAACTGTGATTGCTGCCCAAATACACATTATATATGTATATATATTATATGAAAAATTAGAAATTATGCTATACCCAAACAAAAACGAACTGTTAAATGAAAGAACGGAAATTATGACTAAATGCATCCACGCTAAGAAATACCTCTTAGGTTCATACAACCATGGATGAAAACGCCATAATTCATTTTAATTTAAAAATTGCGCCTTCAAAAATTCCCTGCCACGTGAATGTTCAAATAAAACACTGTTACAAGAGCGTTCTTAAAAAGAAAACCGGTAAAAGGTAAAATCAGTTATTAAAAATCACCTGAAGGCACCACTCATGGTAGAAACCTAGGTAGCGTAATATCTCGTTTAGAAATGAAAAATATGAAAAAGTTCTACAATATAATTGTATCGAACACTTTTTAATACAAATGTGTACTGGTCTAACCCTATTATTACCCAAAACTAAGTATCAATCAATCAATCAATCAATAAATCAATATATATATATATATATATATATATATATATGCATGCAGTGTGGCTATAGAAGAATCCAAAGGAGTATCCTGTACATACAGTGGTAAGATAACTCTCTAAGAGAGCTCTAAATATATATATATTAAGGCAGGCACGTTATTTCATGGTAAATCGGTTGTTTGTTGGTTGGTTGGTTGGTTGGTTGTTTTGTTTTTATGGCATATCAACCTCGGCGGGTCATTTATTGCCAACTAAACTTTATTTTATTTCTTGCTGGTAATACCTTTTTCTTGCAACAATTTATTGTTGTTTTTTTTATATAAGTTTTGTGTCTAGTAATACTTTTTTCTTTTCGAGTACCAATATTCATTATGATTTTTTTTAAAGGGCAGAGTCCCCAAGTCCTACCCTGTTATTTAACCCATAACTTTAGAGAAGGGACAGATTAATACCTTTCTCAAGACTATCAGTGCTTAAGTGAATGCAGGGTATTCAACTGGAATTCGAACTCGGCTCACTGATTTCTCTTTTCGAGCCGATATCCACTGCACCACAACGCACATCCGTCACTAAACGCTTACAGCTCCTGGTAAATCGGAAGTGTGGGGCTATTTCAGGCGAACCTTCATCAGCTTCCGTCTTTATTGTACAAAGGATTTTGCACGGTTCGTGTCAAATCATTTGTACAATAAAGAAAGAAGCTGATGATGGTGCGCCTGAATTAGGCCTATAGTTCCGATTTACCATGAAATAAAGTGTCTACCTTAATTCTTCTTCTTCTTATATATATATATATATATATATATATATATATATAATGGACTCTCCCGTCGGACTCGACGTATGAGGATCTGACAGCCTAATTGCCTCAGTTATGAAGCCAAGGAGGTAAACCACCAGAAAACCTACAAAAGTGATTTTATTAAAGTGGTGAAGGCTTGTGCAGAACCATCTACACTTTCCGAAACTATTGATACACTCAGTCAGTGCATATAAATGTCGTCACAGGTGTTGTTTTAATTATCCTTCAACAAGTTACCACTACCTGCGTCGGTAGACCGGTTGAAAGCCAAGGTTATAGAACCCAATCTGTCCTGTTATTTAATCCATAACTGGAGGGAAAGGACGGATTAATACAAGGGTATTAGCACAAAAGTGAATGCAACTGGAATTCGAACCAGGCTCCCCGATTTGTCATTCTGAGTCGATATCCACTGCACCACAACGCACATCCATCAAGAAACGCTTACAACACCTGATATTCCCAAGCGGTCACCCAACTAAGTACTGACCAGGCTCAATGTCGCTTAACTTCATTGATTGGACGAGAACCGGTGTATTCCATGGATTTGACCGTAAGCACACACACGAACACATACACACATTTATATCTATATATATAAAAAGCAATCTGTGAGTCTGTGTGAGACTGTTTCCTATGCACGCCTACATTTTTTAAGCTACGCAATTCAGACTTTCTAGGGACACATACAGGTAAGCCAGGTCGACACATACTTTTGAGTTTAAGTTCAGCAATTTTCACTTTCGCACTTTTTGGCCAATGGAGCCGATTGTTTACATTTACTCCGTAAAACGTCTAAGAACTAAGATGGTTGTTAAATTACGTCACAGAAATCAAATCACACGTGTCAAACGCGACTAAAATATTTTTTTTATAGAAAAAAAAATGAGCCTTTATGTCTAATTTTTATTCCAACGTTTTAAAAATTCATTTGGTCAACAAAAAGATGTGAATATTTTCCCCGTAATTTTGAAACAAAAGAAATATATATAAAAAAAGGGTTTTTTAAAACAAAAACAAAATTTGCTAAAAAAGTGGCATCTTCTTCTACTACTAAAATGTTCTGAGTTGCACGGGTAATACCGGGCTATGATGCTAGTATATATACCTATGTTTGATTATAAACAGAATATCTACTTAAATACGAGTATCGATCAAAAATAATGTTCAAACAAATAATTTCAAATTGTTGGTTGTTTATAACCAATTTCGTTAACCTTCGTTAATTTCCGTATATATATATATATATATATATATATATATATATATATATATATATATATGTGTGTGTGTGTGTGTGTGTGTGTGTGTGTGTGTTCATATCTATCTATCTATCTATCTATCTATCTATCTATCTATCTATTTCAGTCTTGCATTATCTATCTATCTATCTATCTATCTATCTATCTATCTATCTATCTATCTATCTCAGGCTGATTATATCTATATATCTATTTTTTTTCTTTCGATTTATTTCTTTATACGGAAAATCATAAATCCATCAGAAAATACCGATTGAATTCCAAACGGTTGAAGAATCTTACAGCCTTTATTATATCTTCTCTTGAATTCCCAAGGTATTTAATCTTTGTTCTAAAATCTGCCAGTCTCTCTCTCTCTCTCTCTCTCTCTCTGTCTCTCTCTCTCTTACGCCATTTTGCCTGCAGGCTTCACATTACTTCTCCTTCCTCGGAACGCATTTGTATTCCCTAGACACTAAGAATCTCCTGGTACACACATCTTCTAAACTACGCAGTAGATGTCCTTTTATGCAAGCAGTGATTGAAGAAAATACATTCTATATTCGTAATGACTTGTCATCGGTTCAGTGTAGCCTTTCATTTTTAACACATTTATTTTTATTTTTAACAATTGTGACCCAACGGGAAGGTAAATGTTCTATTTTGAGTTTCAAGAAAATCTGGGTATATTCCTTGAAAAGCTTTGAGAAAACATTTTTATTTGTTTCTGAATATTCTGCTATTTGGGAAATGAAAATTTGTCGGGGTTAAATCTGGTGAGTATGGAAGGTGTTGAAAACTTTTCTGAATTCTTCTATCTTATTATTAGGTCACTTTTGCGAAGGGGGGAGCCTTTGAATTGTCATGCTGAAGAATGACCCATTTTCTGCTCACTAATGCAGAAAATTTAACGACGTGATGCTTCTTTTGCTCTATCAATTTGCTGGTAATAAACATCCGAAGTGATGGTCCTTCCATACTTCGTAAGTTCGTAAAGGACGATACCTTTCATATCAGGTCAAGAACAAATTTAAAGAGTGGGGAATTTCAACAAAAGCTTTCAAATGTCCTTAGTCTTAGTGGAAACAGAGCCAGCAATAACCAAGCAGAACTGAATAAGAACAAAACAATAAATTTTTAGACATTAATCATTTCACCCCGCGCAAGAAAATAAAGTCACTAAAATGCCAAGGGAGAAGGAGTGTGACAGAAAACTAAAACATTACTAAAGAGAGAGAACAATAAAAGAACAGGAATTAAGAACACAGAAGATAACGAAAAACAAGAAACCGGAAGAGAATTTAAAAGGCGAGAAGAGCTTTAGAGGAAAACATTAGCATAATACTTACACTTATACTTAGCAAAAAGAACAGTAAAATCATGAGACCTAACTGCCAATCTAGCACTGCTTTTAAATTAAAGGCACAAGAAAACTAGAACAAGTGGTTTATTGATAAAAATATATTTTGCCACGCTAGTAAAGTACTCGATATCGAGATAGAGCGTTAATATGATCAATGCGGAGAAGTTTGTCACTTAATTTAGCAGAATTATATAGACCTTCAAAGTTTCTTGTAGGCACCCTCATCTCAGGGCTTTTTTCAAATCTAGATTGAGAAAAAGCCCTGAGGAGTGAGTACATCATAATGGTGCCTTTGCTATACGGTGTTAACCTAAGTGTCCACTTTTATTTACATACACTTTACTCCTGCTATTCAGCGCTTTTATTCATAAATATAGTCAGTCAGTCAGGTCAGTTCCATACGTGATACACGCTTTGGGTGATCATGTCTCGAAAGAGACATGACTGACTGGGCAGGAGATTATAACGTACTAGGTTGCCTATTGCGGTAGACTAGTTGCCAGCCAAGGCTATAGAACCTAGTCTGTTCTATTATTTAACCCATAACTGGAGGGAAGGGACAGATTAATACCTTTCTCAAGGGTATTTGTGCTTAAGTGAATGCAATGATTTCAACTGGAATTTGAACTCAGCCCCACGATCTCTCGTTCCGAATCGATATCCACTGCACCACGATATCCGCACTAGTAGCTCAACCATCAGTGAATAAGACGCGTGGGGATTTTTGGAGTAGGTTTTATTGAAATAATAATTGTGCATTACATAGCGATAAAGAGAGTATGGTCTTCTGTATGTATATATATTTTGAGAAGAAAAAAGCATAAAACACTCGCAAAAGAAAAAAAAACAGAAAATTGAATGCAAGGAATTCAACTGGTATGTGAACTCGGCACCTCGATTGGTCGGTCTGAGTCGATATCCACTGCACCACAACGACCATAAATATAACATGTCTTAAAATTAAATTTTAATCTATATATAGCATTTTAGCAGTCAGTCGTGCATTTTCATCATGAAGCTACGGAATTATTGATTTACTCAAGTTTTGAGTTACGATTTCTTTGGGGAATTTGTATTTAACGTGTTCTTCTTTCAATCCGTCATTTCTACATGCTTAAGGGAAATGTGGATTGGATAAACGACCCGAGGATGTCCAATTATATAAAGAGAAGCATACGTTCATCGTTTTCTGAACGTTTAAGTTCAATTTTTCTGTTTGTTTCTGTCTGTTTTCCAAACGCCAATATAATCTTTCGTGTCACCGAAGCTGACAGGTCAACGTTGAAAAAAAAATGGCGCGCCTTTGTGTTACAATGCGACACTGTCGGCGTCAGATCACGTTCGAGTCTAAGATACGAGCATTTCGTTTTGTCCAGAGGGAGAAAGTCAATCATAATCCGTGATGCGAGGACCATTTTGTCTTCTGGGAGATTTCTTCCGTTGTTGCATCGATATCTTCTTTTATAATTTATCTGCCAGAATTTCCCAAACCGAAAGCAGAAACATTTTAGCAAGCGAAATGCTTTCAAATTTTCTTTACACACAGTGCAAACCGGTCGAGTAATAACTGAGCAATACTTCATAAGAACAAGGCAGCCATTAACAGGATTAACAGAACGAGGACAATCTACCTCAGTAGACTAAAGAGTTACGTTCTAAATTCTTTATTACCCGGATAGGAGGACATCTGAAGAATGAGAGCTAATTGATTTTTTGAAGATGATTCTAGTAATAATCGGTTTAAAAATCAATTTGATTAAATCGAGAAATAAACATGTTAAGGAACATAATCCGAATCATGGTTGCGGTGGTGCAGTGGATATCGGCTCGGAACGAGAAGTCGGAAAGGCGAGTTCGAATTCAAGTTGAATTCGTTGCATTAACTTACGCACAAATACTCTTAGGAAATGTATTAATCCGTCTCTTCCCTCCAGTTATGGGTTAAATAACAAGACAGATTGGATTCTATAGCCATGGTTGGCAATCAGTGTACTGAAGAAAGTAATGGTAACCTACTGCGGGAAAATCTTCTCCACAGTCAGTTATATCTCTTTCGAGACATGATCGCCCAACTGTGCATTACGTTTGACATTTAACTGACTGACTGAATTCGAATCGCAAGTTAGAAAATGTGATTAAAGAAAACACTTGCGTAGGAGTCAATGAGCTAGAAAAACTAATGCGTTTTTATTGCCATAAGAATCTATTTAACAGCACGTGACCATTTATAGACGGTGAAATGAAGTGGGTGGGACAATAGCGGGAGACATGAATATTTCATTACACTTTATTTCTTTCCCATAGTTGGTTAATTACTCTCGGCCAGTGTGAGGGTGCGGCCACGAAGAGCACTCAACCAAATGTCGTCTTTACACAATTCATTTGAGATGACTGAAAAGCTTTCTATAATTTCTCCCAGGGACGGTTGTTTATCTAACCCCGGCCGTTACCATCCGTTCTCACGCCTGTGAAACCAAATGCATGTGTAAGGTCACGTACATTTTCATTCGGTAGCCGGTATGACAAAACGCCAACAATTTACCTAGCTTTCTTGATACTCGGGTGAGAAATTGAACCCGAAATAATGCAGGATGGGAGACCCTGATGCCAATGTAGTAAAGGCAAACGGGGATATGCCTATGAAGTTAAGCAACGTGGAGCCTGGTCAGTACTTAGTTGGGTGACCGCTTGGGAATACCAGGTGCTGTAAGCTTTTAATGACGGATGTGCGTGCTTACGGCCATATCACGTTGAATACACCGGTTCTCGCTCGATCACGGAAGTTAAGCAACGTTGAGTCTGGTCAGTACTTAGTTGGCTGACCGCTTGAGAATACCAGGTGCAGTAAGCGTATAGTGACGGATGTGCGTGTTTACGACCATATCACGTTGAATACACCGGTTCTCGCTCGATCACCGAAGTTAAGTAATGTTGAGCCTGGTCAGTACTTAGATGTGTGACCGCTTGGGAATACCAGGTGCTGTAAGCTTTTAGTAACGGATGTGCGTTGTGGTGCAGTGGATATCGGCTCGGAAAGAGAAATCGGTGAGCAGAGTTCGAATTCCAGTTGAATACCCTGCATTCACTTAAGCAATGATACCGTTGGGAAAGGTATTAATCCGTCTCTTCCCTACCTTTATGGGTTAAATAATAAGGGTAGGACTTGAGGATCCTGCCCTTAAAAAAACAAACCCCTATGAATCTTGATACTCGAAAAGAAAATTGTATTATTAGACACAAAACTTATAGAAAAACAACAATAAATTGTTGAAAGAAAAACGTATTACCAGCAATAAATAAATAAAATTTAGTTAGCAATAAATGACCTGCCGGGGTTGATTTGCCATAAAAACAAAAACAACCAACCAACCAACATTATCTGGACTATTGCCCTCAGCTTTATTGCCATTTGTATGACGTTTCGGTCTTTTTACGCTCCAGCCCTCTTCAGTTACCTCTCTCTAGCCCTGTAAGTTACTTGTTCAACACTGCTGTAGACTGGTATTGAACTCACAACTCTGGGTCAAGTCACAGGAACTAATCAACGTTACCTCATGACTACCAGAAGAGGCACTACTACGCAAGGAATGAAGTTCATATACCCCAGTGATTGTAATAAAGGGTTCGGTTCGAAATTCCTAGCACCTGAAGAAGGCCGGAATGTACAACGGCTGAAACGTTATACAAATGGCAACAATAGTCCGAATAATGTAAATACTGTTAAAACTATCTCATCTCACAAAGAAATGTAATTGTAATATATTGAAACGAATATATTTTCTTATAAACAAATCTTATTCAAACTTAAAATTCTTCCTTTGGCAAAATTTCTCTCGTCAGAATCCATCTTGCACATCCACTGTTCGCTCGGGCATTGAATACTGCTGCCTTATTTGGTCTTGTGCTGCTGCTATTCATTTCGAGGTTTACAACAAAATCCAAAAAAGGATCTGTAAGGTAATCAGTCCTGACTCAGCGTTTCGACTTCAGTCAGTTTCCCACCGACGTGGTGTAGCTTACCTCTGTTTTATTTTTTTTCTACAAATATTTTAATGTCATTTGCTTCGATAAGTTTATTTCTTGGTTCCCGAATACATGAATTTAAATGTTCTACTAATTTAGTATCTAGGTCTCACTAGTTTACTTTTCAAATAACTAAATGCAACCGCTACTTCTACATCACAGATTCTTTTCTCGCAAATCTCGCCCGTGAAACTCCCTTCCATGTTCTTGCTTCGCTGATAACTATAATCTTTGAAGATGTAAATGCAACGTCAATCGTTATATTCTATCTTCGTAAATCATTTAATCTTTTGTGCTTTCATCAATCCTAGTTGCACTTCGTCTTTTCTCTCACTTTCACTCCGTGTAAACCGTTGCGTATGAATATCATTCCCGCCATAGCTGAGGTGAAATGATTCAAAGAACGAACAAAAAGCATAAAAACGCTACGATGATGACGTAGGTGTTCATAGTTAGGATGAGAATGATTTTGAACAGAGAATAATCACTCTTTAACAAGTGTTCCAAGAAGTTAAGCTCAAGATAAACCTTTCCAAGGCAGAAACTATAATCGAGAATTGGAGTGAGCAGTGATGGCATCGACACTAAATCCATCATCAAAAAATCGGGTAGTGGAATTAGTAAATACTTAACACTTGAAATAATTTGATGCATGGTTCAGTTATGACAAACTTTGTATAGGAGAAAAGGAAAATGAATACAGACTACAGAATGTAGAATATAGAATTGAGAATATAGAATATAAAATAAAGAATACAGAATGTAGAATAGAGAATAAAGAATACAGAATATAGAATACAGAATATAAAATAGAGAATAGAGAATATAGAATACAGAATACAGAATGTAAAATATAGAATGCAGAATATAGAATATAAATTGTAGAATATAATACACAGAAAACAAAATGTAGAATATATAATAGATAATATAGAATATAGAATGTAGGATATAGAATCTATAATGCAGAATATAAAATGTAGAATATAGAATATAGAATACAGAATATATAATACAGAATAAAGAATGTAGAATATAGAATACAGAATATAGAATGTAGAATACAGAATGCAGAATATAGAATGTAGAATATAGAATGTAGAATGTAGAATATAGAATATAGAATACAGAATATATAATGCAGAATATAGAATGCAGAATATAGACTACAGATTATATAATACAAAATATAGAATGTAGAATATAGAATATAGAATAGAGAATATATAATACAGAATATAGAATGAAGAATGTAGAATACAAAATATGAAATGTAGGAATACAGAATATAAAATACAGAATATAGAATACAGAAAATGTTTGTTTATCAAGTTCTGATTAGGTGCAAAACCACGTTTTTTCGTTCAGGTATAGGGTAAATTCGATAAATTGGGGAGCCGAGTTTGAATCCCAGTTAAATTTCTTGCATTCACTTACGCATAAATATCATTGCGAAAGTTATTAATCTGTCTCTTACTTCCAGTTATGGGTTAAATAACAAGACAGCTCGTGACAAAGTGTGTATCACGTATGGCACTTAACTGACTGACTGATGGGGTAAATAGTAAGACTTAAATCATTTTTATCCCAAAAAACAGATTTTGCATTAAAAAAAATTTCCGGCTTTAAATAACCCGCAAAAGGTTGATAATTTATATATATAAAAAAAAGGAATCAGTTAATCAAATTTAATCAAATGGATTGGCAAGGAACAAGTCTATTTATAATTTTTCTTGTGTATAAATAAGCGTTTATTGTGTATTTTGACTACGGACATATTGATGTGCCTTCGTAGTGATTCCAATTTGTTATTGACAGCCTTCTCGGCATGATTGCCTTCCTTCGTCTACATGCAAAATCTGTTCACATCTTATGAGTTGACTAGTTTTCTTTACCGGGTAAAAGGAAACGTCACACGCACACACAATACAGCACATTGCTATTCACGTGAGCAGGCGCGAATATCCAGATTTACGTTCGAATTTAATCCGATTATACGCATACACTTCACTGACAACAAGAAACCAGAACAGAATGTTAAATATATTTCTCACCTGCTAATAAACCTTGCATCGAAAAATTGACATATTTACATTCGTCAGGCGGATTTGCATAATACGGGAGTTTTTAACTCGCTTTCAATCAGTTTTATTGAACCCCAGCCGAAGGTTCCCGAACGCAATCACAATGATTTCATTTTCTACGAGTCATATTTCCAAAGATTTTTTTTATTGGCTTTTTATCACTCGACTCCGCATAAAATGAACAAGTTCATGCTTTAGAATCCTAACATGGACCGGAGAAAATTTCTCGTCACGAAAGTGTGGGGTCTGCTATTAAAATTGTCGCTTACACCTTAAGGCATCGGTTTTGGAAACAAAAGCGGATTCACTGAGGGCAGCAGAAAGTTTTTCGTTGATCGTGAACAATTAAGTTAAAAGCGCAGAGTGGAAGTAGAAAATCGAATAAACAGCTAGGTCTGTTGCTAGGAACTTTGACTCACTGTGTCATGCTAGACCACGTTTCTTCGCCTGAATCTATCTCGGGGACAGTGACTCATTCCGCGTTCACGGGTTAACGGTTTCCGTTGTCTTAAGGTAGAAAGATTATATTGAATCAATTGTTAGGTCAGCAGCTAGAAAAGTTGGTTCACTGTGCCGTGCTAGTCAATTTTCTTCGCCTGAATCTATCTCGGGGACAGTGACTCATTTCGCGCTCACGGGCTAGCGTTTTCCGCTGTCAAAAGGTGAAAAAATTATATTGAATCAATTGTTAGGTCTACAGCTAGGAAAGTTGGTTCACTGTGTCGTGAGAGACTATTTTTTCTCGCCTGAATCAATCTCCAGCACAGTGACTCATTTCGCGTTCACGGGCTAACGTTTTCCGCTGTCATAAAGTGGAAAGATTATATTGAATCAATTGCTTGTTCTGCAATCTATCTTACATAAAATCAAACAAACAAACAAACAAACAAACAAACAAAAAAACATAAAAACATAAAAACGCTATGCTGATGACGGAGGTGTTCATAGTTATAACTATAATTTTGAAGATGTAAATGCAACGTCAATCGTCATATTCTATCTTCGTAAATCATTTAATCTTTTGTGCTTTCTTCAATCCTAGTTGCACTTCGTCTTTTCTCTCACTTTCACTCCGTGTAAACCGTTGCGTATGAATGTCATTCCCGCCATAGCTGAGGTGAAATGATTCAAAGAACGAACAAAAAGCATAAAAACGCTACGATGATGACTTAGGTGTTCATAGTTAGGATGAGAATGATTTTGAACAGAGAATAATCACTCTTTAACAAGTGTTCCAAGAAGTTAAGCTCAAGATAAACATTTCCAAGGCAGAAACTATAATCGAGAATTGGAATAAAAGCAGTGATGGCATGTACACTGAACCCATCATCAAAAAATCGGGAAGTGGAATTAGTAAATACTTAACACTTGAAATACTTTGATGCATGGTTCAGTTATGAAGATGAGTAAGGTATTAACCCCCTAGGGCCATTCGTTTCATATTTGATACAGTATGAAAACAAGCCTTGAAAGAAATATTTTCCTGAAAAATTTTTTAAGAGAAATATTTTATAAATTTCAAATGAAAGCAGTACTGACTGCTCAGTCAATGAATACCAAATGTTTCCTTATAGGGAAATACCAAATGTTTTCTTATAGGGAAATACTGTATCAAATATGATACGAATGGCCCTAGAGGGTTAAGCAACAGGACAATTCCGCTAGAAACTAGGAAGAAAGTACTGGATTGTTACGTGATGTCCGTCCTTCAATATGGCAGTAAATGCTGGACAATAACATCAAAGATGAAGGAAAAACTATCTAATTGAACCCACTATAAACTGCAAGAAAACCGACTGAATAATCATCAGTAAAAAGGGCAGCACAATATGCCAAATACTCTTTAGGTCGGGGATACTAGAATCAAGCAGGTACAAAAATTTAAATACATGGGAAGTGTTATAACAGAAGACGGAAAGTGCGACACAGAGATCCGAAGGCGAATTGGCATGGCGAAGGAAGCATTCCAAAAGTTGAGTAAGATATTAAGAAACAGAACAATTTTGCTAGAAACAAGGAAGAGAGTACTGTGTTGCTATGTGATGTCAGTTCTTCAATATGGCAGTGAATGCTGGACAATACCATCAAAGATGAAGGAAAAACTTGCAGCAACTGAAATGTGGTTCTACAGAAGGATGCTGCAAATATGTATCGAGGATGTGAGCAATGATGAGGTTTTGGAAAGGATGGAGACGAAAAGGAAATTAATACTGAGCATCAGGAAGAGACAGCTGAAGTTCCTAGGACACACAATGAAGGAGGGCTTGGAGAATCTGATATTAACAGGCAAGATAGAGGGAAAGCGGGACAGGGGAAAGTAACGGATAACATAGTTGAAGGACTTGATGAGGTGAATGACGGAACGAGGATTGCACGGTGTAACAGGAGAAGGCGTGCTCAGAACCACCAAGGATAGGGAAACGTGGAAAGCCATGATCGCCGACGTCCTGAAGTGACAGGGCACATAGAAGAAGTAGTATCGAAGAAAAGAAAAATGAATAGAGATTACAGAATGTAGAATATAGAATATAGAATATAGAATACAGAATGTAGAATAGAGAATAAAGAATATAGATTAAAGAATAGAGAATATAGAAAAGAGAACACAGAATATAGTATACAGAATATAGAATATAGAACACTGAATACAGAATGTAGAATATAGAATAGATAATATAGAATAGAGAATAGAGAATACAGAATGTAGGATATAGAATAGCGAATACAGAATATAGAATACAGAATACAAAATATAGAATACAGAATAAAGAATACATAATTTAGAATATAGAATATAGAATGTAGGATATAGAATGGCGAACACATAATATAGAAGACAGAATATAGAATACAGAATAAAGAATACAGAATTTAGAATATAGAATATAGAATGTAGGATATAGAATAGCGAATTCAGAATATAGAATACAGAATAAAGAATACAGAATCTAGAATCTAGAATATAAAATATAGAATATTGAATATAGAATGTAGGATATAGAACAGCGAATACAGAATATAGAATGCAGAATAAAGAATTCAGAATATAGAATATAGAATATAGAATGTAGGATATAGAATAGCGAATTCAGAATATAGAATACAGAATAAAGAATACAGAATCTAGAATCTAGAATATAAAATATAGAATATTGAATATAGAATGTAGGATATAGAACAGCGAATACAGAATATAGAATGCAGAATAAAGAATATAGAATTTAGAATATAGAATATAGAATGTAGGATATAGAATAGCGAATTCAGAATATAGAATAGCGAATTCAGAATATAGAATACAGAATAAAGAATACAGAATCTAGAATCTAGAATATAAAATATAGAATATTGAATATAGAATGTAGGATATAGAACAGCGAATACAGAATATAGAATGCAGAATAAAGAATACAGAATTTAGAATATAGAATATAGAATGTAGGATATAGAATAGCGAATTCAGAATATAGAATACAGAATAAAGAATACAGAATCTAGAATCTAGAATATAAAATATAGAATATTGAATATAGAATGTAGGATATACAACAGCGAATACAGAATGTAGAATGCAGAATAAAGAATTCAGAATATAGAATATAGAATATAGAATGTAGGATATAGAATAGTGAATACAGAATATAGAATGCAGAATAAAGAATACAGAATCTAGAATCTAGAATATAAAATATAGAATATTGAATATAGAATGTAGGATATAGAACAGCGAATACAGAATATAGAATGCAGAATAAAGAATTCAGAATATAGAATATAGAATATAGAATGTAGGATATAGAATAGCGAATTCAGAATATAGAATACAGAATAAAGAATACAGAATCTAGAATCTAGAATATAAAATATAGAATATTGAATATAGAATGTAGGATATAGAACAGCGAATACAGAATATAGAATGCAGAATAAAGAATTCAGAATATAGAATATAGAATATAGAATATTGAATATAGAATGTAGGATATAGAATAGTGAATACAGAATATAGAATGCAGAATAAAGAATTCAGAATCTAGAATCTAGAATATAAAATATAGAATATAGAATATAGAATGTAGGATATAGAATAGTGAATACAGAATATAGAATACAGAATAAAGAATACAGAATCTAGAATCTAGAATATAAAATATAGAATATTGAATATAGAATGTAGGATATAGAATAGTGAATACAGAATATAGAATGCAGAATAAAGAATTCAGAATATAGAATATAGAATATAGAATATTGAATATAGAATGTAGGATATAGAATAGTGAATACAGAATATAGAATGCAGAATAAAGAATTCAGAATCTAGAATCTAGAATATAAAATATAGAATATAGAATATAGAATGTAGGATATAGAATAGTGAATACAGAATATAGAATACAGAATAAAGAATACAGAATCTAGAATCTAGAATATAAAATATAGAATATTGAATATAGAATGTAGGATATAGAATAGTGAATACAGAATATAGAATGCAGAATAAAGAATTCAGAATATAGAATATAGAATATAGAATGTAGGATATAGAATAGTGAATACAGAATATAGAATGCAGAATAAAGAATTCAGAATATAGAATATAGAATATAAAATACCGATTAGAGAATACAAAATACAGAAGGCTCAAGATAAACCTTTTCAAAGCAGAAACTATCATCGAGAATTGGAATGAAAGCCCTGATGGTATGTGCACTGAAAAGAATTTTCTTCCCATTTCCTACTTTTCTATGAAGGTTTTCTTCTTCATGTGCCGTGTCTCTTCAAAACGTATGCGATCATAGACTTCCACTTGCTCCTGTTCCTTTTCACTTTTAATATTTTCCCACTTGGTATCTCTCTTAAATCCCTCTTCGCCAACCATTTGCTTAAGCCCATCAAGTACGTCTCGCGTTGCTTTTCTCTGTCTATTCTTCCGTTTGAATTTGAGTTTGAGTTTTGTTTATTGGCATATCAACACCTCTGTGGGTTATTTAATGCCAAAAAGGTAGGGTTTAAAGGTATCTTTTACTAATATGAACCGTTTATTATACGATCAAAGAAGTTAAGCCTAGTCAGTACTTTGATTGGTGACTGCTTGGGTGTGCAGGTGGTGTAATAGATAACGGCTCGGAATTGTTAATCGTAGAGCCGAGTTCCAATTCCAGTTGGGTTCGTTATATTCACTTACGCATAAATAAGACTGGATTTAGTATGAATCCAACTATTCTCAACCAGCTATGTGTGAATTTATAAAGAAGAGTATTACTAAAACCAATATTATCTAAAATATATATATATATTACACTCTAAAGACAATTTCTATCTTGAAATAACCCACAAAGGATTGATAAGCCGTTAAAAATAAATTATGGTCTAGTGCCTTGCTGATTATGCGATTAATGACAGTTATGATATCAGCTGTGGATCCAACAGGACAAAATCCATACTGTTTGTTCTCATTACTAATTCCATTGTGAAAGAGAATGAGAAGAATTTAATGACAGGACAAGACAACTCAAAAACCAGAATGAATAAGACATGTTAGTATGAACCGGGAAATATTGTACAATCTTTTTCTCAATACTAATTCCATTGTGAAAGAGAATGAGAAGAATTTAATGACAGGACAAGACAACTCAAAAACCAGAATGAATAAGACATGTTAGTATGAACCGGGAAATATTGTACAATCTTTTTCTTAATACTAATTCCATTGTGAAAGAGAATGAGAAGAATTTAATGACAGGACAAGACAACTCAAAAACCAGAATGAATAAGACATGTTAGTATGAACCGGGAAATATTGTACAATCTTTTTCTCATTACTAATTCCATTGTGAAAGAGAATGAGAAGAATTTAATGACAGGACAAGACAACTCAAAAACCAGAATGAATAAGACATGTTAGTATGAA
This sequence comes from Ascarosepion bandense, assembly GCA_037127315.1. Lineage (NCBI taxonomy): Eukaryota > Metazoa > Mollusca > Cephalopoda > Sepiida > Sepiidae > Ascarosepion > Ascarosepion bandense. The sequence continues at coordinate 389,466 of JBBBDQ010001830.1, forward strand.
CCGGGAAATATTGTACAATCTTTTTCTCAATACTAATTCCATTGTGAAAGAGAATGAGAAGAATTTAATGACAGGACAAGACAACTCAAAAACCAGAATGAATAAGACATGTTAGTATGATCCGGGAAATATTGTACAATCTTTTTCTCATTACTAATTCCATTGTGAAAGAGAATGAGAAGAATTTAATGACAGGACAAGACAACTCAAAAACCAGAATGAATAAGACATGTTAGTATGAACCGGGAAATATTGTACAATCTTTTTCTCAATACTAATTCCATTGTGAAAGAGAATGAGAAGAATTTAATGACAGGACAAGACAACTAAAAAACAGGACGGAATAAGACATGTTAGTATGATCCGAGAAATATTGCACCATCGTTTTCTCAATATTAATTCTATTGTAAAAGCACAGGCTTGCATACAAGAATCTGACATGTGAAAACTGGAACGAGATATGCCTTGGTATGGACAATTAATAAAAACAATACACGCCGAATAAAGGGTTTGGTTCGATATTTTTAGATGGAGAGACGAGTTCCAATTCCAGTCGGGTTTCTTATATTCACTTAAACGCAAATAGCCTTGGGAACGATACGAATCCATCTCTTCGCTCTCCAGCTACGGCTTCAAAACTAGGACTTAAAATCATTATTTATTGCCAGAAGGTTCTTATAATCTAAAACAGGTATATGTATATATATATGAAATGGATGTGCGTTGTGCTGTTGTGGAGAGCGGATCGGAACGACATATCGGGGAGCCGAGCTCAAATTCCAGTTGAATTCAAAGCATTCACTTACGCGCAAATACCCTTGGGAAAGGTATTAATCCGTCTCTTCCTTCCAGTTATGGGCTAAATAACATGACAGATTGGGTTCTATAGCCTTGTCAGGCAACCACTCTACCGCAGAAAACAATGGCAACCTACTGCGGGATAATTTTCTGCCTAGTCAGTCATGTCTCGAAAGAGACATGACCGCCCAAGCGTGTATCACGTATAGCACTTAACTGACTGATATATAAAATAAACACAGAAGTGAAAAATACAAGAATTATACGCACATAAACACACACATATGACACACTCACGCGCGCGCACACACACACTATGCACTCACGCGCACACACACACACTCACATACACACACACGAGAACACACGAGAACGAAAACCGGATGGAAAAATGTAGCAACAAACATGCCTCCAATTAAAGTAGATAGACATAACATCAGGTCGTAAAACGGCGCCTACTACCATTCTGATAGAGATGCGAAAATGCCAAACCCTGCCTCCAGCCAACGCGCGCATATTAAATCATAAATTAAAGCAAGCCGATATATCATCAGATTGTAAAATGGCGTCCACTATCACTTTAACAAAGATGCGAAAAAGCCAAATACTACTATCGCGCGCACTTATATAAACCATAAACACACACATATATACAATAACACACTTACAAGCACACACAGACATACTCACTACAATTTACGACAGCAGTAGTAGCGATAGAGAACCATTCGTTTAAAGACACGGTCCATCAACGGACGTGAAATCAAGCTCTCCTATCATTCTGAAGATGAGATTCTGATCTCGAAATATTAATGAATAATAAATAGGTAATGCCCAACACCTTCTTTACCTTCCTTTATTTTACTAAGCACATTGTGATAGCCTTCAAATACCATACACAATGTAAAAATAATTTTTTAGTTTTAAATAACCTGCATAGGGTTGTTAACTGTAAAAAACGAATCAACCAAACTAATTTGACAATCCGTTGTTGTTAACATAAGGCATGCTGGCTTACTGTCGTCGAGTAATGACATTTACTTATCAAGACAACAGAATAATTAGGGGTTATCAGGTTGCGTGACCGATACACATATAAAGTGATACTGTGTTTTATTTTCAGGAATAGTTAAGTTTTTTGTAACGATGAAGGATGATTTGAAATGAATGTCACATGACTAGTTAGTTGCGTCACTTGCTGGATTTTGATAAAAAACAGGGACTCGGCCATGTTTCATCGAGTGAGTAACACGCTTCTAACCTGTCAAAATGAAGGGAAAGAAAGGATTATGAAAGTTATTGACGAAAATATAATTGGACCTTCTCACTGGCTTGCATTATTTTTTTATTTTATTTTTAATAGATGAAATAAATATTAGTTTTTCGGTTTTTGAGTGAGTCAACCGAGGTTCGGGTTTTTACGAACACATGACTCGATAGAATTTATTTATTCATTATAAAAATTACAAGTCACTGGATATCAACGCCTGGCAAGAAAAATGCGGAATTTTATGTGTCAGAAAAGATGTGCACAGTTTTTAAGGTGTGGTTGGGGTTGGAATTAACAATCGATTCTAGTCAATTCGTATCATCAATCAATCACTCGGCGGGTCTCTATTTATACGGAGCAGGTGTCTATTTATTTGTTGAAAAATAATTCTTGAGAGAGGAATTTGCAAACGTTCTTATTTAGTATTTTATGGTGAACTGATATGATGGTTGCATTGGAAATGGAAGGAACAGGATTGGGAAAAAGTTACAAGGAATATCCAATCTATGTCTTTCGGATAAGGTTTTTTATTGAAATGAAAACACATGATATGACATTTGGTTATTTGAGTTAACTAGAATATAGTATTTCACATCTATCTATCTATCTATCTATCTATCTATCTATCTATCTATCTATCTATCTATCTATCTCAGTCTATTAATATCTATCTATCTATCTATCTATCTATCTATCTATCCCATTTTATTCATATCTATCTATCTATCTATCTATCTATCTATCTATCTATCTATCTATCCCACTTTATTCATATCTATCTATCTATCTATCTATCTATCTATCTATCTATCTATCTATCTATCTATGTCACACATACACACAAAACACAAAATAGTTATGAACAGACTGCAGTAGAGTTCCAATTCAAGTTGGGCTCGTTATATTCACTTACGATTGATTAGATATGAATCCAACTATTCTTCTCCGGCTATGGGTTAATTAATAAGATTAGTATCACTGAAATTATTATGATCTAAAAAATTTTAGAATCTAAAAATATTTTCTGGCTTTAAATAACCCAAAAAGCCGTTAAAAACAAGTAAGTCATTGTTGGTATGGTTGGTTTTTATGGCATATACCACTGTAGGTCATTTAATGCCAAATTTAGTTTATATAAATATATACTAAATATATAGGACTTGTAAATGTCTATAAGCTATATAAGTTTAGTGTATCGAGGCAGCAGATAATTTTCTAAACATATACTGTTAAATATAAGAGACAATGAATGTCTATTACGTTTAATCATGAGCCGTTCTAAACATCGTAATTTTGGCTTTAGTTTCCTGTTGAAAATAAAGACAAAAATTCTCCAACATTTGGATAATTTTTATTAAGTTGGTTCTAAGCTTTCGGCTCATATGATCCATCTTCAGAGAGGTTACAAGGACGTTAACACAAAAACATCCACCATCAGCGACGATTTTATCTTGTATTAGAATCAACTTAATAAAAAAATATCCAAATCAGTTCTGTCATCCACCTGCTCAGGCCCTTCAAATATGTTATCCGCTGCTTATCTCTGTCTCTTTTTCCCTCTATCCGTCTTGTTAGTATCAGGTTTTCTAAGCCCTCCTTCCTCATTGCATGTCCCAGAATCTTTAGTTATCTCTTCCTAATGCTCAATATTAATTTTCTTTTCGTTTACATCCTTTCCGAAACCTCGTCTTTGCTCACATGCTCGGTCCACGATATCCGAAGCATCCTTCTGTAGAACCACATTTCAGCTGCTTCAAGTTTTTCCTTCATATTCGATAATATTGTCTAGCATTCTTTGCCATATTGAAGAACTGACATTACATAGCAATCCAGTACTCTCTTCCTAGTTTCTAGCGAAATTCTCCATCATTTCTAAGACCTCATCGTTGCTCATTTGCTCGATCCATGATATTCGCAGCATGCCTCTGTCGAACTACATTTCAGTTGCTTCAAGTTTTTCCTTCATCTTCGATGGTATTGTCTAGCATTCACTGCCATATTGAAGAACGGACAGCACATAGCAATCCAGTACTCTCTTCTTTGTTTCTAGCGAAATTTTCCTGTCTCTTAATACTTTACTCAGCTTCTGGAATGCGTCATTCGCCATGCCAATTCGCCTTCGGATCTCTGTGTTGCACTTTCCGTCTTCTGTTAGAACACTTCTCAGGTCTTTTACCTGAATTTTTCATTTTGGGCTGCTCTATTTGATAATGACCATGAATTCGGTTTTCTTTCACCGGATTTGTAGACCTTTTTTGTCACTCTAAGACGTTAAACAAAATCAACCAATCAAAAATCCTCAAATACTCTCTATTTATATCATTCTTTTGCTGTTATTAAAATTTAATTGAACATGTTCTTCAGATGGATTTTCAAAGAAGAGCGTTTTACTTGGGTTAATGAATAAAAAAAAAAAACAGAATTTTTGATTTGCAATACTTGATTTCATATATTTCTCGACCAACGACGACTTAAAATATTTATATATATATAAGAAATTTTTATTTAATTATTTTTCATATTTAAATTTCATGGTTATGCTTATATTTTATCATATTTCATATTTCATATATATATATATATATATATATATATATATATATATATATATATATATATATATTTCATTGTATTTCATATTTATATTTCATATTAATATTTAATTATTTTTCATATTTAAATTTCATGGTAATGATTATATTTTATCATATTTCATATTTTTTTATATATATTTTTATATTTCATTGTATTTCATATTTATATTTCATATTTATATTTAATTATTTTTCATATTTAAATTTCATGGTTATGTTTATATTTTATCATATTTCATATTTTATATATATATATATTTATATTTCATTGTATTTCATATTTATATTTCATATTTATATTTAATTATTTTTCATATTTAAATTTCATGGATATGTTTATATTTTATCATATTTCATATTTTTATATATATATATATATATTAATATTTCATTGTATTTCATATTTATATTTCATATTTATATTTAATTATTTTTCATATTTAAATTTCATGGATATGTTTATATTTTATCATATTTCATATTTTTATATATATATATATATATATTAATATTTCATTGTATTTCATATTTATATTTCATATTTATATTTAATTATTTTTCATATTTAAATTTCATGAATATGTTTATATTTTATCATATTTCATATTATTTTTTCATATATATATTTATATTTTTTATATTTATATTTCATTTTTATATTTCATATTTATATTTCATAATTATATATTTTTCATATTTATATTTCATATTTATATTTTATTTCATTATATTTTATAATTATATTTCATATTTATATTTATTTTCAATATCTGTTATATTCATATTTAGTTATTTTTCATATTTATATTTCATAGCAATAGTTATACTTATATTTCATCTTGATATTTATATATATATTTATATTTTATATTTATTTATCACATCTACAAGATGAGAAATATGACACAAGGTCTATTTTTTAGATTTTGAATTCAATGATTTTGTGGTAGACATCATGTTGTGCCTGAAATCCTACACATTTAATGAAATAATAGAGAGTGAAAAAAGTTAGAGAGGGATAAGGAGAATAGAAGAGAGAATGAAGGATACCGGAAAAATAAAGAGAGAAGGAGAGAGAAGAAGATAGATAGATAGATAGATAGATAGATAGATAGATAGATAGAGAGAGAGAGAGAGAGATTTTTAAACGCATTCGGGATTGTGGATTTGTCAAATTACTATATCCTTACAAAATCTCTCTAGATTTTCTCTACCTAGATAAAGAAAATTCGAAGAGAGAACGAAAGCAATCAGGAAAATATGAGAAAAAGAAAGAAAGAAAGAGAGAGAGAGAGAGAGAGAGAGAGAGAGAACGGAAAGAGAGTGTGATCTTATAAAAGGCATGTGATTGTAGAGTTTACCAGTTACTATCCTCAAAATATATAAGTCATGAAGTCCTCTACCTAAATAAGAAGAATTGAAAGAAAGAAGAGATCAGAAAAATGAGAGAGAGAGAGAGAGAGAGAGAGAGAGAGAGAGAGAGAGAGAGAGATCTTATTAATGACATACGCGTTTGTGGAACTATCTAGTTAATATCTCCAAAGTATAACTCATGAAGTCCTCTAACTAGATAAGGAGAATTGGAAGGGGAAAGAATAAGGTCGGAAATTTTTTTTTTTTTTTAATCATTTCACCCCGAGCAAGGCGGAAACGCCACTGATGTGCAGGAGGTTACATAAATGTAAAAAGATTAATTAGAAAAGAGTGAGGAGTTCAAACTAGTTAGAAAGGAACAATAGAAAGCAGGTGCGATGACAGATACATAGGTGGAGAGAAAGGGAAGGTTATACAGGGGTGGGGAGAGAGCTAGAGTCCAGTGGTTAGTAGATGAGTATTGACTTTGCATTTCAATTTCTGGAGGTTGTAGCCGTCAGGAAAGCAAGAATACGGGAGCGAGTTCCACAGGCGGGAAGTGCGAGAGAAGAAGCTGCAGGAGTAGAATTGTCGTCTGCATTTGGCTAACCTGACTGTGAATGGGTGGGATCCAGTTGCCAGTCTGGTTGCACGAGTAAACACCTGTTGAGGAGGCATAAGTGACTTAAGCTCGTCCGAGCAGAAGCCATGAAAGTATTTATAGAACAGACAAAGGGAGGCCACATTTCGACGATGGGGAAGTGGCTGCAGTCGAGTCACCAGATCAGTACCTATCACATTACAGACTCTCCTTTGGAGCTTGTCAAGAACACCGAGGAGAACGGCAGGGGCACCTGACCATATATGGCAGCAGTACTCCATGCACGGACGGATGGTTGACTTGTATATATGCAGGATGGATTCAGGTGGAAAAAATACCCTGAATCGACATAGTGACCCAATCTTCTTAGCAGTAGATTTTGCTATGGATTCAATATAGTGGATCCATTTGAGGTCTGAGGACAGGGTAAGTCCGAGGAGGCGTAGTGTATTACTCTCCGGGAGAATCGCTTGGTCCATGCTCATGGGAGGCAGGAGATGTTGCCTGTAATGGTTGACAGACAACAGCTTGGTCTTAGATGAATTGAAGTTGACAAGCCACTTCTTGCCCCAGTTCACCACAGAGTGTAGATCCCGCACAAGGTCAGCAGCGAGATTATGTCTGTCCGCCACGACAGGTTTCTTACTGGAGCGGGAGTATATTGTAGTGTCATCTGCGTAGATGCCTACTTGGGACTTGATCTCATCTGGGAGGTCGTTGATGAATATAAGGAAGAGCGTTGGGCCCAGGATAGAGCCCTGTGGGACACCAGCATTCGTTCTGTAGGACGAAGAGGCACGCCCATTCAGAACGACCTTCATTTTGCGGTTATTTAAGAAAGATTGGATTAGGTCAAGCAGGCGACCAGTAATACCATAACCACGTAAATACACACACACAGAGAGAGAGAGAGAGAGAGAGAGAGAGAGAGAGAGATAGGGAAAGAGAAAGAGAGAGGGGAGAGGAGAGAGAAACGAGAGAGATAGAGATTAGATAGAGAGAGAGGAGAGAGAGTATGAAATTTTATTAAAGGTAGACTGGGACTATCCTAACAATATCTCTCTAGATATCCTCTGCCTAGAAAAAAAGATTTCGAAGAGGGAATGAAATAGACCGGAAATACACACACACACACACACACACAGAAAGAGAGAGAGAAGGGGAGTGACAAATGAGAGGGAGAGAGTGAGTTGGCTGAGAAAAAATTAAATGCATACTGGATTGTGGAGTAGTTGTCCAGATGTCCACTTCTTTTTCTATGTACCTTCAGAACGTAGGCGATCACGACCCTCCACATCTCCTTAACCTTAGTGACTCTTAACACGCTTTTTCTTTTACTCCACTCAAACCCTGCTCTTCCATCCATTTGCTTCCTGCTCTTCCATCCATTTGCTCAAGCCTATCAAGTACGTGACGTCCACTTCAGTCAGTCAGTTAAGTGCCATACGTAATACACGCTTGGGAGATCATGTCTCGGAAGAGACATGACTGACTGGGCAGAAGATTTTCCCGCAGTAGGTTGCCATTACTTTCTGCGGTAGACTGGTTGCCAACCAAGGCTATAGAACCCGATGTCCTGTTATCTGACCAATAGCTGGAGAGAAGAGACGGATTAATATCTTTAACAAGGGTATTTGTGCGTGAGTGAATGCAAAGAATTCAACTGGAATTCGAAATCGACTCCCCGATTTTTTGTTCAGAAACGTTATCCACTGATGGGTAGTGACTCGTAATGAGGAAATTTAGTCGTATTCATTTCATTCGTTTGCTTTAAGAAAGATATAAATAACTGACTGGGTAGAAAATTTTCCCGCTGTAGGTTGCCATTACTTTCTGTGGTAGACTGGTTGCTAACCAAGGCTATAGAACCCGATGTTCTGTTATTTGACCCATAACTGGAGGGAAGAGACGGATTAATAACTTTACGAAGGGTATTTGCGCGTAAGTGAATGAAACGAATTTTGACTGGAATTTGAACTCGGATCTCTGATTTCTCGTTCCTAGTCGATATCCACTGCACCGCAACGCATACTATTCTCAAAATATCTCTTCCTAAGTGCTCTACCTTAGCAGCAGTCATGTTTGTTCTAAGTATTATCCCGCCATGTCATGCAAAACTGACGTTTAAGATGCATCTCGCGTTTTATTGGTTGCATTTTATGCTTTGTCACTTTGTTACTTTTGCATATATATATATATATATATATATATATATATATATATATATATATATATATATATATATATATATATACGCTTAGTGTATATTTATTTCTGTTCAGCGTTGTAGATCTATTCTAAAACCACTCCCCGTTTAAGTTTGTATCGATGTCCATCACGAGATAAACTTGTCATTTTCTCCAACACGACAGAGCACCGACTCCATCTCTGACAAACACCTTCATTATCATCCCCCCCCCACCGTAACCATTCTTTGCTACCCTCTGAACCATTCACTCTGGTTCCACACAACCTACGTACACCGTTGCCACCACTATTCTCTCCCTGTTCGATTCAATTTGACACTGATAGATTTATAAGCCTTTTATGCGAGAATAGGCAACCAGTTGCTTCGGATAGGTTGCCTGTAATTTCATTTTCCCGCGTCAGAAGAAGAAAAAAGAAATTAGGAGGATTTTTCAGACGCCATGTTAGTAAATCTAGAGTTTACGCATTAGATTTCGAACGGCAAGTGCAATTGCTGATATGCCGTGTCAGGCTGACCGGTCTTTCGATTGGAATTTTTAAAATCTCATCGTTCAGGTATATTAGATTGAATAGTCAATTTTTTTACTATTAGCCTCACCATTCACCTAGTCCACCGTCCTTCGTTCTGTGATATACCGAAATCTTTTCTGCTAGTCTAAGACTATTCACACAGGCGCTAATCCCGCTCAAAACTATGTTATTTACAAATTTCCCGTTTATGCTGTTTCGAAAGAACACCATTTTTTAATGAGTGGTGGTTGTCTGAGATAGCTTATATGTGGCACAAGGCCAAAATTACGGGGTATCCAATGAGGATTCATTGAGACATGGTTGCTATACATTACACCGCGTCAAAGTGCCTATATTTTCTTTTGCGTATGTGTGTGTGTTTTTTTGTTATATGTGCGTTGTGGTGCAGTGGATATCGGCTCGGAACGAGAAATCGGGGAGCCGAGTTCAAATTCCAGTTGAATTCAAAGCATTCACTTACGCGCAAATACCCTTGGGAAAGGTATTAATCCGTCGCTTCCTTCCAGTTATGGGTTAAATAACAGGACAGACTACCAATCTACCGCAGAAAGCAATGGCAACCTACTGCGGGATAATCTTCTGCCCAGTCAGTCATGTCTCTTTCGAGACATGATCGCCCAAGCGTGTTTCACGTATGGCACTTAACTGACTGATGTGTGCGTATGTGCGTGTGCTAAATTAAAAAAAAAATTACTAGACGTTGACAAAATCGAAAAATGCATAGAGGGAGAGAGAGAAAAACTAAGACAATGATAGACGTCAGTGCATAGAGAAAGAGAGAGAGAGAGAGAGAGAGATGCAGAGAGACAGAAAACACAGATAGACAGAGATAGAGATGGAAATGCAAAGGAAAAGACAGGGAAAGATAGGTACACACAGTTAGAGAGAGAGAGAGAGAGAGAGAGAGAGAGAGAGAGAGAGAGAAATAAAGACAGACTGAAATACAGGGCAATAGAAAAGAAGAACGAGAGAGAGATAGACAGAGGGAGAGGGACAAAGAAAGAAACAGAGAAAAACGAGAGAAACAAAGAACGTTCAAGAGGGAGAGAGAGAGATGCGGGGAGACGGAGAAAACACAGATAAACAGATAGAGATGGAAATGTAGGTATATCCAACAAAATCGCTGAAAAAACAGCATAGACTGAAGGAAAAGTCCTGAAACTAAATAAAGTTTTCTCGGGAAAATGTTTATGCTATCATGAAGACGATAGATCAAAGTATTTTTTAATTATTTTTACAATTTTTTAAAAATTGTTTCCAACAGGTTATAACAGGTTTATTTAGTGATAGAAAACCTTTTTTTCCTCTCGTCAGTGCGAGGCATAAATTGTCGCTAGAGTTTATTACTTCAAAACGTAATATTACGCAAAGGCATTTTTTGACTGTGAAAGACATATTAATTTGGAAACTCTTTCAAAAATAAAATAATGGTCGGATTTTGATTAAATTTTCAGGACTTATTCATAATTTGACTGAAATCAGTTTGAAAATAATTATTTTTAGAAAATATTAGTAAAAACATTTTTTTCACATATGTTACCCCCCCCCCCCCCCCCCGCCACCAATTAATTTACAGAAATATTGAAATATGCGACTAGGTCTCAACATATTATGGACAATTTTAATTTTATTCAGGAATCATTGGGGAATGTCAATCAACTGTCTATTTTTCTCCAAAATCTGCTCATTTTTAGAAAATCTGCTCCAAATTGTGAAAACAAAAATGCAATTAAACTATACCATTTTCTATTTGAATAAACTTTTAATTGCTTTTATAACCATAAATCAAAATGATATCATAGTCTGAATAGAAAAAATATTTCATTCATAATTTTCATTTTTATTATTTTTTTATTAAGTAATTTCTAAAAAGTTACAAAAATTTTAAAGAATTTTCTCCCCAGATTTTTTGAAATTAATGTGTAGCGAATATATTTACTAATCGAAAAATCTAAAAGCTTACACTAAATAATTTTTGTTAAATAATTAAAAAAATTTAATTTTCTGTATGTTGATTACCCGTATTTTGTTTGTACGGGTGGTCGTACGTGATCTTTATCATTTAAAGGTCACGTGATTCAAGGGTTGTCCTCCCTTACATGAAAAAAATTCCGTATATAAACCTTTTTATACCAAATTCGTCTTCCATACTTTTAGCCAGCTACTGTAAATCATCATTAACGCCTCTGATAAGGTGTTGACAGCTGTGATAACAAGGCTGTCGTAATTAAAAAACGTTCTTTTGAAAAATTTCAGGCAGTAAGTTAAGGGGACTTCAGGTAAGTTTAAATTCGGTAATTTGAATAAAATAATGTGAGCGAGATGCATTTTATTTTTGTAAGATTTTTTAAAACCGAGAATTGGCTATTGTTTACAATCGATGAAAAATGGCGGGAAGTTTGAAATTAAAAAAAAAATTTATAACCTAAAATAGTTTGATTCCGATTAATATAATTTCGGTTTGAAATACACCGTGGTATTTTGCTTACTGTAATTAGTAAATTTAATCTCTTGGCTTTCAATTAAAGCTAAAATTATAGCTTCAAGAAAACTTTTATTTCTAAAAATTCAATTTAAATTGAGGTATCGAAAATTTGAGTGGGGGTAGCTATGTAAATGCAAAGGGGAAGACAAATGCACACACACACACAGAAAGAGAGAGAGAGAAAGAGAGAGAGAGAAAGAGAGAGAGAAAGAAATGAAGACACTGAAATACAGGGCAATAGAAAAAAAGAACGAGAGAGAGAGAGATAGAGAGATAGAGACAGAGAAAGAAACAGAGAAAAGAAAGAGAAAGGCAGAGAGGGAAAGGGACGATAACAAAAAGATAAAGAGAGAGAGAGAGAGACAAAGACAGCGAGAAGCACATAGAGACAGAGATAGAAATAAACCAGATGGACATGTAAAACATACAGAGAAAGAAATACAGAAAGGAAGAAAGTGAGAAAGAAAGAGAGAGGGAGAGAGAGAGAGAGACAGTCGAAGTAAAAAGAGACCGAGAAAGAAAGAAAAAGAGAGAGAGAGAGAGACAGCGAGGAAGAAAGGTGAGAGATTGAAAAAGAGAAAGAGCAACACCAAGAGAAAAAGAAATAAATAAAGTGAGACTTTCACAGATAGAGAGACAGAGTGAGAAACAGATAAACGACATAGAGTTACCAAGAAGAAGATTTATAGCGCCAGAGCAACAGTCTAACAGACAGACAGAAACACAACGACAGCAAAAAAGAGATATGCAGAGAGACACAGAAAGACATACAAAAAGAGAGAGGGAGAGAGAGAGAGAAAGAGAGACAGTCGAAGTAAAAAGAGACCGAGAAAGAAAGAAAGAAAGAGAGAGAGAGAGAGAGACAGCGAGGAAGAAAGGTGAGAGATTGAAAAAAAGAAAGAGCAACACAGAGAGAAAAAGAAATAAAGTGAGAATTTCACAGATAGAGAGACAGAGTGAGAAACAGATAAAAGACATAGAGTTACCAAGAAGAAGATTTATAGCGTCAGAGCAACAGTCTAACAGACAGGCAGAAACACAACGACAGCAAAAAAGAGATACGCAGAGAGACACAGAAAGACATACAAAGAGAGAGAGAGAGAGAGAGAGAGAGAGAGAGTTTCATAGATAGAAACACAGAAACAGTAAAACAGAGTGAGAGACACAGATACTTACTGAAAGAGAAGAGCGAGAGAAAGAGAGAGCTAGAGATATGGAGGGAAACAAAGAAAGACATATAGAAAACCAGAGAGAAAGAAATTCAGAGAAAAAAAGCGAGATTCTTACTAAGAGGAATTTAATCTTTTGTTCTTCTGTTTTTGTTGAAGAATTTTAGATATCTTAGTTATTATCAAGCACAAAATATTATCAGTATCGTCAATAAATCGTTTCTTTGCTACATCCTGGAATTATTTAAAACCTTACATTTCCAATTTAAATCTAGCTGTGTCACGTATGAGTAAATACCTTTCCATCACTTATTTTAATTCCCTAACGCTGAAAACAGGGCCTTCTTTTTGGTTTATAATTAGAGACTTCGGAATGAGAGTGAAAACGGAAGCACCTACAGCTAAGTTATATATATATATATATATATATATATATATATATATATATATATATATATATATATATATATATGAATAAAGAATGAAGAAAGTATTAACAACGTTCAAAACATTAATTTAAAAGAGTGCTCAGTATGGAAATAGAGCTATGAATATTTATTATATTTTATAGTTTAGAACATGTACAATTATATATGTATATTAGCACTAATGAGTTTATATTTTCGTTTGGTTTTTCAAAATATCCTCAGATCTGAGTTTTTAAAAAAAATAATTCCTATGTTTGTGTATATGGTTTCATAATTTTTTCTTTTTTATAAAAAATGCCGAAATGTTTAGTTTTATAGTATGTAACAATGAATGTATCTATCTGCAATCCACTTCCGGCCATTTGTTTGACATTTCTATTCCTTTTACGCTTCTACTGTCGTCTCCCCAACACTTTCTTTCCTCCGTGCATTTTCTCACTTTTTCCTTTTTGTTAAGCCCAGACGCCGCGTGACTCTTATGTGTATCTATCTATATTTCACCTCCTACCTTAATTTGGGTCTATTTCTCTCTGGGACGTTAACATCTGGTCTCTCCTCTTAGCCCTTTCTTTCTCTCTTGTTTTATTCTTTGCTTTTTATTTCCACTTTTTACTTTTATTTTTTTATTGATTTATATATATATATATATATATATATATATATATATATATATATATATATGAATAGAATAAATAAAGAATAAATAGGAAAAAGTGTCTTTAATCTAGCATGTTTCACTTTAACAAGCTTCTTCAGAGATTCTTTAAAGAAGCAATGATTCGTCCTTAAAGAATCCCTGAAGAAGAATTCCGATCAATATATCGGTAATGAATTTGAACACTCTCGGCTACTGGCGTGTATATACATTGTATATAACACGCTAAAGTCCGCCTCTCTACCGAGAGCCCACAGCTCAGAGGTAGAATCTCCGACTGATGTTAATACGGTCAGGTTTCAATCCTGGCTAGAAGCAATCGGATGTCTAACCGTACTGATGTTCTGGCTGCGAATGACTATATATAAATAGATAACACCTTATGAGCCAGACGAACCTACCTAGGTTTCACCTAAATGGATCGTCAGGGAAGGCTGGCTAAGTAGGAGATGAAAAAACGACATATAAGAAGGAAATTAAGACAACCCACGTAGCCATAAAAGGAGATACCAAACACAAGGAGGGGGAGTTAACAACTTTATTACAAAAAAAAAAAAATTCAATTTTTTAATTTTTTAAATTTTTATATAGAGGAGTGAAAGGCAAAGACAAAAACAAAAAAGTACTATCCCACGAGAAATTAACCTAATCCAACACCCAGGGCTTCCTATGTCTATATTTATTCAATATTTCCATCATGGAATTCAATAAATTATTCGGTTGTTTATACAAAGCTATAGCTAGTTTTTCCTCTGAACATCAGTCAGTCAGTTAAGTGCCATACGTGATACACACTTGGGTGATCATGTCTCGAAAGAGACATGACTGACTGGGCAGAAGATTATCACGCGGTAGGTTGCCATTGCTTTCTGCGGTAGACTAGTTGCCGACCAAGGCTATAGAACCCAGTCTGTCCTGCTATTTAACCTATAACTGGAAGGAAGAGACGGATTAATACCTTTCCCAAGGGTATTTGCGAGTAAGTGAATACAATGGATTCAACTGGAATTCGAACTCGGCTCCCCGGGTTCCCGTTCCGAGTCGATATCCACTGTACCACAACGCACATCCCTCTGTAAATAGCCTACAAAATTACTGACTATATTTAGCGCATCTCTTCAGTATCTCCCATTTCAAAATAGGGTCTTTATTAAGTTGTTTAATGGTCCATATGTAAGTGGATAAAGTAGTGCTATGCTTAGACTTTTCGTTATTGAAGCTACTAGTATGATTATAATATCTTTTTTAAAATTATATTCCGTGTACTTCCTATGTATATTTTTGGGTCAGTGTTCTCCGTGTCCTTATAAATTTTAACTTGATAAACTACGCATTCCTGCTGACATCTACCCTGTAAGGGACATCTATTCTTAATCCTACAATTACAACCTCATGTGTCAATGCGTGTATTACCGCTAACTTTTTTTCTATGGGCGCTCGGTAGAAGGGGGTAGACTTTTAGCGTGTATATTATCATTATACACGGTCAATAGCTGAGAATGTTCAAATTCATTGCTGAATGAACGATATATATATATATATATATATATATATATATATATGATGGTAACCATCATTACTAACTACTTGATGAGACATTGTTGTTTCAGTGTCGAAACAAAATGTCCACTTTTGTAGTAGATTGTAGTTTGTACATGTTCTAGCTCACAATCTCTCATCAGGGTGATTTTTTTCACTTGCAGTCATGATTTCTGGCCAAACTACTACTTAAGATCAAGAAGAGACAGTTTGAAATTCTTAGAACAGATTATAAGGAAAGAGGGCTTAGAAAATTTGATACTCAAAGGATAAATAAAAAGCAAGAGATACAAGCGAAAACAGCATATGACCTCGCTAGAAAGTTCGAGTAAATAGTTAACAAAAAAACAAAATTTATTCGGAGCTACAAATTTTGTAGGTTTATGATCACCTACGTCTCGAAGGGACATGAGACATAGAAGAAATGTTTTATGCGTCACATACTATCCCGGGTGGCTCCAAAGCAAGAGTGCCTAGTCTTTCAAACTATTTAACCCATCGTTAGAGGAAGGGGGAATCATGTGTTTTTTAAAGACATGTTTTTTAAAGATATGTTTTTTAAAGACATTTCTTCTCCCTTTAGCTATGAGTCATTTTTTTTTATAATCGTTTCACCCCGAGCAAGGCATTTCACTGCCACTATTGCGCAGGGGGTTACATAGAGGGGAAATTGGTGAGAAAAGATGGTTAGATATAAGAAATGTCGGAAGGAGGGTGATAGACGGGTAAGGATACTGAGAATGAGGGTTGGGTAGATGGTGAGAGTGTTGGGAGAATAGATGCAAGTTAGTGTGATAGGAGGTGTCTATTGCCCTTACATTTAAACTCCGGGAGATTGTAGCTGTCAGGAAAGCAGACATGTGGAAGGGTATTCCACAGGAAAGCGCGAGAAAAGAAGCTGGGTTCTATAGCCTTTGCTGGCAACCAAGAACGATAACTTGTCTTTCAGTTTTATGTCAGTTTTATGTCAGTTTTCGAGGGAAATTTGTTAAAGCAGAGACTTTCTTAGTGTTAACTTTCTCACCAGAAAAATGCCAAAAAAATATTATTTTTAAAATTTTTTATAATCATATCGGCTCAAGCAAGGCATTTTGCTGCCACTGTTTTGCAGAGAGTTACATAGGAGGAAAGTTATGAGAAAGAGTAACAGGTTATAGAGAGTGTCAGGAAGTGGGTAAGAGAAGGATGAGAATACTGATGAGAGTGGAGTGGACGGAGAAAGGAGCATGAGAGAGAAGATGCAGGTTAACGGGATAGGAGATGGCTATTGATCTTACATTTTTTTATAATCATATCACCCCAAGCAAGGCATTTTAATGCCACTGTTTTGCAGCGGGTTGCATAGGAGAAAAGTTATTTTTTCGAAAAAAAAAAAAAAAAAAAGAAACAACTCAGAATCGACCGAAATTTGAACTCGGCGTACCGAGTTTACTGTCCGCGCTGATAACCATGTCACTGCCCGCGCATCCAAAAATAGCGTAGAAATGTTTTATAATTGGATTTCACTTGAAGATAATCGCTTCCGTTCGTTAGGTCGTTGTCTGGGAAATGTTTCCAGTCATTGTTCCAATTTAAAGACTGGGTATCGGACAAGCATTTATGATAGGCTCTTCAGCCACCTGAATTCTTTATGGAGAAAATAAATGGCGGTTAAATATTGGTACGCCGTGCAATTAATGCTTTTTGCTTCTTGAACCTTCTAAAAAAAAAGAAAAGAAGAAAATGAAAAAAAAAAACAGAAACATCATTAACTGGTATTCAAGTTTCGACTGAAAAGAAATTAATTAGCGAAAAAAGTCACACTGAACTGCAACAAAACCTCAAAACAGACAATGACGTTACTACGGTTTCAGGGAAGATCTTTCGACAGGTAACTTCTAGTTCGACTGTTCAACTTTCTGAGATCCACCGATGTTGTAAAAATTCTGAAACGAGTGGGAAATAATTAGTTTTCAAAATTTACAGAGAAAACTTCTTCTTCAATGTGCCCTGTCCCTTCAGGACGTAGGCGATCATGGTTCTCCACGTCTCCCAATCCCTTGTGACTTTTAGTATGTTTGCTCCTGTTACTCCTGGCGACCCCCGTTCCGTCATCCACCTGATCAGGCCCTGCAAATATGTTATCCGCTGCCTTCCTCTGTCTCTTTTTCCTTCTATCTGGCCTGTCAGTATCAGATTCTCCAAGCTCTCCTTCTTCATTGCGTGTCCCAGGAACTTCAGTTGTCTCTTCCTGATGCTCAGTATCAATGTCCTTTTTGTCGCCATTCTTTCCAACACCTCCTCGTTGCTTGCATGCTCAGTCCAGTATATCCGCAGCATTCTTCTGTAGAACCACATTTTGGCTGCTTCAAGTTTTGTTCTCATTTTCGATGATATTGTCCAGCATTCACTGCCGTATTGAAGAACTGACATTACATAGCAATCCAGCTCTCTTTTCTATGTTTCTATTGAGATTTTCCTGTGTGTTAGTATTTTGCTCAGCTTCTGGAACGCGTCCTTTGCCATGCCAATTCGCCTTCGGATCTCTGTATCGCACTTTCCATTTCCTGTTATACCACGCATCCCCCGTTCTGTCATCCACCTGCTCAGGCCCTTCAAATATGTTATCCGCTGTTTTCCACTGTCTCTTTTCTCTTCTATCTGGCCTGTTACTATCAGGTTCTCCTGTTAATATCAGGTTCTCCAAGCCCTCCGTCCTCATTGCATGTCCCAGGAACTTCAGCTGTCTCTTCCTGATGCTCAGTATTAATTGCCTTTTCGTTTCCATCATTTCCAAAATTTCCTCATTGATCACATGCTCGATCCATGATATCCACAGCATCCTTCTGTAGAACCCCATATCAGCTGCTTCAATTTTTTCTTTCATCTTTAATGATATTGTCCAGCATTCACTGCCATATTGAAGAACTGACATCACATAGCAATCCAGTACTCTCTTCTTTGTTTCTAGTGAAATTTTCCTGTTTTTCTCTGCTCAGCTTCTGGAATGTATACTTGTGCTTTTTGATATCAGAAATATAAATGTATAGAATCTGCTGTGACTACAAAGTGAGGGGTCAGTTTATATAGTGATTGTAATATGGAACTGATCCCCCACTTTATATCCAGTATGCTTCTGTAGAACCACATTTTGGCTGCTTCAAGTTTTGTCCTCATTTTCGATGATATTGTCCAGCATTCTCTGCCGTATTGAAGAACTGACATCACATAGCAATCCAGCACTCTTTTCTTTGTCTCCCCTCTTTAATGCAAAAAAAAAAAAATACAGAGAAAACAATTGACCCAAATGCAGAATGTATATAATGAGTAAATTTAAACAGAAAAAACCCCCAAAAAACAAACAAAAAAAAAAAACTCAAACAAATAAAAACAAAAATCAAAGAAAACTACTGAATTGCTACGTTGTAGCCTTTATTTCTTGCCATAGGTGATACACACTTGGGCGATCATGTCTCGAAAGAGAACTGACTGATTGGGCAGAAGATTTTCCCGGTTGCTATTACTTTTCATGATAGACTTGCTGCTAACGTAAGCTATAGAAACCAATATATTCTGTTATTTAACCCATAGCTGGAGGAAAGATACAGATTAATACCTTTTCCAAAGGGTATATGCGTGGAAGTGAATGCAACTGGAGTTCGAACTCCGCACTTCAATTTCTCGTTCAGAGCCGATATTCACTGCACCACAACGCACATCGAATAATAATATTGGTTACGTAATATCAGTTATCCTATATCTCAGTAAATACTGGACAATGTGGTTTTACCAAAAGTTGCCGAGAATACCATGGACCGAACATGTGAGCAACAACAAAGTTATACAGAAAAACAAAAAAAAAAAACAAAAAAAAAAACAAATAGGTCACATAGGTCAATTATATGAGGTGTGCCATGTGGTGCATTGGATATCGGCTCGGAACGATAAATCGGGGAGCTGAGTTCGAATTCCAATTGAATATCTTGCATTCACTTATGCGCAAACAACCTTGGGAAAAGTATTAATCCGACTCTTCCTTCCATTATGGGTTAAATAACAGGATAGATTGAGTTCTGTAGCATTGGCTGGCAAACAGTCTACCGCAGAAAGTACTGCAGAATAATCTTCTGCCCAGTCAGTCATGTCTTTTTCGAGACATGATCACCCAAGCATGTATCACTTATGGCACTTAACTGACTGATTGACCCATCAATCCAGCGTGCGTCCATATTGATGAAATCCATTTTATTAATATTTTCCTCTTTTTTGTAATTGTTTCTTTTACTTTCTTTTATTGTCCTATAAATTTGATTCTATTTTCAAACATTTGAAAATGTGAAACTTCTTTTCTTAACATGTGAAGGACCGGAATTATCACAGACCTTCACCGACAAATGTTGTTACCAAAGTATATTTTTCCATGACTTTTTTAAATTCAACGTTATGACTAGATTTTTGTTGCCAGTGATAGACTTGTTAAGCATTTATAACATGATCGTTACCAATATGAAATTTTCCACTGAGTTTGAATTATGGCTAAAAGGTTATGGCAAGCTACTGCGGGATAATCTTCTGCCAGTCAGTCAAGTCTATTTCGAGACATGATCGCCCAAGCGTGTATCACGTATGGTACGTGAATGACTGACTGGATATAATAGTTCGAATCATTGTTAAGGCTTCTACTTGTCATAAAATGGGGGATAGGTTTTCTATTGTTATCAAGCAATAAACTGATTCCACACTAATTACTACGTAATAATATAATACATCTCTTCTCCCTCTAGCTACAAGTCAAATAATGAGACAAATTGAGTTCTAAAGCCTTGGCTGGCAACCAATCTACCGCAGAACGTAATGGTAACCTACTGCGAGATAATCTTCTGCCCAGTCAGTCATGTCTCTTTCGAGATATGATTGCCCAAGCGTGTATCACGTATGGCATTTAACTGACTGATATTAGGTTAGCCAGAGAGTCTTGACTCAATTATGAATTCAAGCCTTTTGATGAAATGAAAGAAGCTTGTTCACAGAATTTTTAGTGAGCGGACTGGTATCTGGGAGAGATTCGGATGCTGGCTTCTGCTTCTGAAGAGAGTTTGAACTTTTTGGCCAACCTGATAGCTGATCATGTTTGCAGCATCAAATTGTGCAACAAACTCCTTTCAATAGGCGTATCGAAAACCAAATTAAAGTAGCAGGATCCTGCTTTGGTCAATCGAAGTAGGGCTTTCGGCAAGACAATGCGAGGCTAAATACTGCCAGGTTGACTAAGGAGAAGTTCAAACAGATGGACGGTGTTGAGGTTCTTTCACGTCCATCATTCAGTCCCGATGCTGCTCCGAGTCACTATGTCCTGGTCAGCTCAATGGTACACTTCTTCCGCGAACAGCAAGTCAACGAATTTGATAGAATCTTGTTCACAGTTTTTTTAATTTTTTATTCAAAGCGAGCGAACTGGTCTCTGGGACAGATTCGGATGCTGGCTGACCGCTGGCAGTAGATCGTTACTCCATAGAATTTTTTGTTTGCTTTCCGCTTTTGAAGAGAGCTTAGACTTTCTGGCCAACCTGATAGCTGAACATGTTTGCGGCATCAAATTGTTTCAGCAAGACAATGACGGGTAACACACTGCCAGGTTGACTAAGGAGAAGTTTAAACAGATGGACGGTGTTGAGATTTTTTCACCATTCTATCCCGATGCTGAATTTCTAACGAGTACCAGGTGCTGTAAGCGTATAGTGACGGATGTGCGTTGTGGTGCAGTGGATATCGGCTCGGAAAAAGAAATCGGTGAGCCGAGTTCGAATTCCAGTTGAATACCCTGCATTCACTTAAGCACTGATACCCTTGGGAAAGGTATTAATCCGTTCTTTCCCTCCAGTTATGGGTTAAATAACAGAGTAGGGCTTGGGTATCCTGCCCTTAAAAACGAATCCCAATGAATCTTGACACTCGAAAAGAAAAAAGTATTACTAGACACAAAAACTGGTATAAAAAACAACAATAAATTGTTGAAAGAAAAAGGTATTACCAGCAATAAATAAATAAAATTTAGTTGCCAATAAATGATCCGCCGAGGTTGATATGCCATAAAACAAAAACAATCAACCTACCAGGACGTAGGTAATCATAAACTGACATAATTTTCCGTTCTTTCTAGCTCTGAATAAATTTTGCTTTTTTGTTATCTATTTACTTGAACACTCTAAGTAGGTCATGTGTTTTTTCTCCTGCCTCTTTTGCCTTTAATCTGTCCTTTGAATATCAAATTTTCTAAACCCTCTTTCCTCATTATGTGTCCTAGAAATTTTAAATTGTTTCCTCTCGATGTTAAGAATTAATTTGGCAAGAAATCATCATTCACTTCGGAAGCGGAAAGCAAACAACAAATTCTTATGGAGTAACAACAATATTTATTCTTAATAATTCTCAACGATCTTCTGTCACTCAGATATCGGCAGCATCCTAATCTGACCCAGATACTAGTTCGCTAGCTTTGAATAAAAAGCTGTGAACAAGCTTCCTTTACTTCATCAAAGTGTTGAATCATTGGTTGCCATAGTCAATCGGAACAGCATCGAGACTGAGTGGTGGATGTGGAAGAATCGCAAAACCGTCCTTCTGTTTAAACATCTCTTTAGCCAACCTGGCAGTGTGCGACCCCGCATTGTCTTGCTGAAACAAAGCCCGACCTCGACTGAACAAAACAGGATCATCCTTCTTTAATTTGCCTTACCCGCGGTCGAGATGCTGGCAAACCGGTTTACAGTTGACGGCACTACCGCGTAAAACAAGTTCGAAAGCCAGTCAGTTTAGAGCCATACGTGATACACGCTTGGGTGATCATGTGTCGAAAGAGACATGACTGACTGGGCAGTCCCGCAGTAGGCTGCCATTCATTTCTGCGGTAGACAGGTTGCTAGCAAAGGCTACAGAACCCAATCTGCCCTGTTATTTAACCCATAACTCGAGGGAAGGACCAGATAAATACCTTTCCCAAGAATATTTGCGCGTAAGTGAATGCAACGTATTCAACTGGAATTCGAACTCGGTTCCCCGATTTCTCGTTCCGAGCCAATATTCATTGCACCACAACTCACATCCGTCACTACACGTTTACAGCACCTGGTATTCCCAGTCCTGGTAGGACACAACAGATGAAAGAAGTGTTTTGTACGGCAGATATCAGTCCGTATGGTTTAGTTTACAACAAATTTACTTTTGACTCAACTGAGTTTATGAAAGTTTTCAATATTTTTTATACATCTTTAATGCTGATTGTCAAGGTCTTTCACTTTAATTCTGATTTTCGATATAGCTTATTATTTTAATGCTGTTTTTCAAGGTTGCTCATTATTTTAATGCTGGTTTTCAAGGTTGCTCATTATTTTAATGCTGATTTTCAACGTCGCTCAATATATTAATGCTGAATTTTAAATTCACTCATTATTTTAATGCTTGAGGTCGCTATAATTTTAATGCTGATTTTCAAGGCTGCTAATTTCCATAAGTTTCATTTTCTTTAAATTCGTTCTAAACTGTTGATTTTTTCTTATTTGGCCTCATGCTAACCCAAATTAAACTTGTTATATATCTATATAGGATATTTTCTATAGGGTTGTGGTTAACAAGCAGTTTTCCAGGTCATTGCTACCGTAGTAAATTATCTATATATTTACATTCTGGGTACAACGACTGAAATGTGATTCTAACAACAAAGATGAGGATAATACTCCGCATGTAATGTAAATAAGAACGATAACTTGTCTTCTGGTTTTATGTCAGCTGCATTCCAAAGACGGAAATTGTCGAGGGAAATTTGTTGAAGCAGAAAATGCCCCCCCAAAATATTATTACTAGTATTTTCTTATAATCATATCGCCCCAAGCAAGGCATTTTATTGCCACTGTTTTGCAGGGGGTTACATAGGAGGAAATTTATGAGAAAGAGTGACAGGTTATAGGGGGGTGTAAGGAAGTGGGAAGAGAAGGATTAGAATACTGATGAGAGTGGAGTGGACGGAGAAAGGAGCGTGTGTATGTGTGTGTGTGTGTGTGTGTGAGAGAGAGAGAGAGGATGCAGGTTAGTGAGATAGGAGATGACTATTGACTATACATTTAAATTCTTGAAGATTGTAGCTGTCGGGAAAGCAAGTAAATGGAAGGGAATTCCACAGGCGGGAAGTTGAGAAAAGAAGCTGATGGAATAGAATTTGCATTAACATTTTCTTGGCTTCACAGTAAAAGGGTGGGACCTAGTTGCTAATCTTGTTGCTCGATAAATTTATATATAGCGGGCACCAGTGAGCTAAGTTCATCGGAGCAGAAGCCGTGAAAGTATTTGTAGAAGAGACACAGGGAAGCCACATTGCACCGGTGAGAAAGTGACTGTAACCTAGCCGCCAAGTCGGAATCGATCACATTACAGATTTTCCGTTGGATTTTATCAAGGACACCTAAGTGGACAGCAGGAGTACCCGACCAGATATGGCAGCAGTATCCAATGCACAGGTGGAAGGTAGATTTATATATCTGCAGGATTGTTTCAGGCGGAAACAAATTCCTGGCCCTACACAGAGAATGTTTTTATTCAAATATGAAGAAAGTGATCTTAAAGCAAGTAAAATGTGGTTCTACAGAAGGATGCTGGGAATATCATGGATCAAGCATGTGAGCAATGATGAGGTTTTGGAAAGGATGGAAACGAAAAGGAAATTAATACTGAGTATCAGGAAGAGACAGCTGAAGTTCCTGGGACATGCAATGAGGAAGGAGCGCTTTAATAACCTGATACTAACGGACCAGATAGAGGGAAAAAGAGATAGGGAAAAGCAGCGGATAACATGTTTGAAGGACCTGATCAGGTGGATGACGGAACAAGGGTTGCATGGTGCAACAGGAGAAAGCGTGCTCAGAGCCACCAAGGATAGGGAGATGTGGAAAGCCATGATCGGCTACGTCCTGAAAGGACAGGGCAAATAGAAGTGGAAGAACCAAGCCAGAGTGAAAGCTAAGTCAGCCATCTTTTTATCGGTTACGAAATTCTCAAGCAACGAAAAAAATGACTTTTGATGACTTTCCGTGATGTGCCGCCATTGACTCACACTCATTTGTGATAGTCTCATTCTTTTTTTTTCCCTCTGGACGGAAATACCTGTGAAGGTTCATCCTACTCTGGAAGGGTCATGAGTGGGAATCACAGAAGATTGTGGGTGGTGGACACGCCTTGTCGAGTTGGTCTCGTCACAGATCCTCTTTATGTTGACGGCTGGACTCGAAAATCTCGGTTCCCCCATCCCGGATGGTTTATGCCAAAATGATTTGCTGCGACGTCTTCCCAGATTTCAAGGTCGATGTTGGACTCTGCTGGGTATATTTTCAACTGATCCTTGAAACTTTGTTTTGGGGTCTTCGTGTAACGTCTTGCCGCTGGCGATATCTCCAATCAAGAGGATACGTGTTAGACGCCTTCTGAACATGTAATCCACCAAGTGGAAGTGAAATAATTGAAAAAAGATAAAGATTATTGGTGGATATCTTTACGTTAACGTCCTTGTAACCTCTCTGAAGATGGCTCATGTGAGCGGAAAGCTTAGTATCAACATAACAGAAAACATATCCAAATGTTGGAGAATTTTTGTCTTTATTTTGACCAGAAATTAAAGCCAAAATATGATGTTAAGAACGGCTCATGATTAAACGTAATAAACATTCATTGTCTGTTATATATATATATATATATATATATATATATATATAACAGACAATGAATGTTTATTACGTTTAATCATATATATATATATATATATATACATACATATATATATATATATATATATATATATATATATATATATATGTATTCCGGAAATTAAGAAGATTAACGAAACTTGGTTATCCACAACCGACAATTGGATCACATGGTGGCTTCCCCTGTGTGGATAATGCTCGCAGGTTCGAATCCTGCCTAATAACACACATTTTCTTAACAAAAAATTATCGTAAATAATCAGGCCGGTAGAAATAAATATATAATACTCTTTGATTATAAACGGAATATCTACTTAAATACGACTATCGATCAAAAATAATGTTCAAACAAATCATTTCAAATTGTCTGTTGTTTGAAGACCATTTCGTTAATTTCCGTAACACACACACACACACACACACACACACACACACACACACACACACACACACACACACACACACATATATATATTTATTTATTTATTATAAATTATATTTTAGAATATGTACATAATGTTTTTTTAAATATATGTGTCCTCTACAATCATATGGATGTTTCGACATTGGGTCTCCAATGTCTCTTCAGGAGGAATGAAGAAGAATGGAAATCTTCGCTGTCTATATTTGGTTCCTTGTTAGTGTGGGGTTGGTTGGGGTTATTGATAATAAACGGAATATGTCTTCTGTGTTGACCGTTAGAATTTTGTAAATGTAAACAGAATATATATATATATATATATATATATATATATATATATATATATATATATATATATTCTGTTTACATTTGTTGACATTACGATACATTTCAGAGCAGAAATGGTTATTACAATAAATCAAAAATTGTGTTATATTGGCTTGATTTGACTCCGTATAGACGATTAGTCATTCGTGGTCGAGAGGTCTAAGACGTGCCAGATCAATTGGGGCGTTCCCCTATGTAGATAGGTGTCGCAGGTTCGAATCCTACCGAATGGCACACATTTTCGTAACAAAAATTTATCGTAAATAATCAGACCGGTATATATATATATATATATATATATATATATATATATATATATATATATATAAAGTGTGTGTGAAACTGAAACTTTACGAGAAAGACCGTAAGCAAATAGATTAAGGAGATAAAACTCTGAAATAGAAGAAGGAAAAATGTTCATTTTACAAGACCTCTTTACGACATTCGGTGTCAGCATTAATTTTCCAAAGCCGAAAGAACGTTGTATAAATGCTTTTAATGTCTTCCGATTCAGTCTCTATTGAAAAGGCGAGTCTTTCTTAAATTCCCGTCATAGAAATTTCAAATCTAGTGCGTATGCGGGAGGGTTTTTTAGCCTAACATTACGGTGACTAGTTTTCGGAAATGCCAATCCGCTGTCGTTTCCATCATGTTTCAGAATCAAAGAACTGCGAATGTTTAGCCATAATTCAAACTCAGTGGAACATTTCATATTGGTAACGATCATGTTGTAAGTGCTTAACAGAAGTCTAGCACTGACGTAAAATATCTAGACATGAAGTTGAATTTTAAAAAAAGTCATGGAAAAATATACTTTGGTAACAACATTTGTCGGTGGACGTCTGTGATAATTCCGGTCCTTCACATGTTACGAAAAGAAATCTCATGTTTGCAAATGTTTGAAAATAGAATCACGGATAATAAAAATTTATAGGACAATAAAAGAAAGTAAAAGAAACAATTACAAAAAAGAGGAAAATATTAATAAAATGGATTTCATCAATATGGACGCACAATTGAAGACAAAGAAATTCGAGAAAAATCGCAAGTAAAATACTTGAAAAATTAAAAAAAATGCTTTGGAAATTTAACACTCACAGGACGCATAGAAGGCAAGAGTAATTGAGAAAAACAGTAAGATACTTGAGGGATTAGAAAGAAGCTTAGAGAATTTAACACACACAGGAGACATTGAAGGCAAAGAAAGCTGAGGAATATAGCAAGTAAGATACTTGAGAGATTAGAAAGAAGGCTTGGGAATTTTAACACTCTCAGTACACATAGAAGGCAAGAGTTGTAGAGAAAAACTGTAAGATATTTGAGAGATTAGGAGGAAGGCTTGGAGAATTTAACATTTTAAGTCATATGGAATGAAAAAATCACAGAAAATTGTAAGATAATTGACAGATTAGAAAGAAGGCTTGGAGATTCTAATCCTCACAGTACACATGAAAAGCCAAAGAATCAGAAAAAATAGTAAGATACTTTAGAGATTAAGAGGAAGGTTTGGAAAATTGAACACTCACAGAACACATGGAAGGCAAGAGAATCTGAAGAAATCATCAAATAAGATACTTGAGAGATTAGAAAAAATGTTTGGCGAATTTAACACTCACAGAAAATATGGAAAGCAAGAGAAGCAAAGGAAGAAGCCGGATAACCTTGACGAGTTTTTGCAAATTAATGGAGGAACAATTGATGGAATAAAGGCAGAAAAGAGAAAACCTTTTTTGAAATAACATAGAGAGAAAAGTATGTGGAGAGCGATGATCGCTCATATCCTGGAGGGATATGAAGAGAGAGAGAGAGAGAGAGAGAGAGAGAGAGAGAGAGAGAGAGAGAGATGTGACAAATTGTTTCTTGATAATTGGGGAAAAAAAAGCTTCCTGTGTCTGTACACTTTACCCTTAATCTACACCCCGAAAATAATTAAAATGGAAGAGGTTGATTCGAAGACAATCACAATGAATCACTTGCCAATATCAAAACTACTAGGCATTTTGCGTAAGAAAAGCAATAATAACATAAGAATAATCTAATATTTAGTTATGAAATTAAGATATTAATTATGCATGTTGTCTTTGACAGTTTTCTGAAATGTGTGTGCCTAAATATTAATCGGTTAATAACTCGTGAAAGCAAATAGAATGTCATTAAGAAAATTAAAAACGTATGACAAAGAGCAAAACAAAAATGGATTATTCCTAAAATACAAATCAAACTTAATATTCAGAAAGAATTGAAGGTAGAAAAAGAAAGCGAGAAAAGTGGGGAAAGAAAAAGAGGAGGAATGAAAAATTCGTGAAGGAGAAATGGGAAGACGGAAGGAAAAGCAAGGAATGAGTGAAAGAAAGAATGATAAGAGAGAAGAACAGAATGCTGAGATTTAATGAAGAAGAAAATGGAACTTAAAAAATAAAACTAAAGAATGACTACAGAGGAAAAGTGAAGAAGAAGAAGAAGAAGAAGAAGAAGAAGAAGAAGAAGAAGAAGAAAAATTTCCTGTATCTGCCCACTATCACGAAAAAAAAAGAACGAAAAAGAAAATGAATAAAAAATGAAAAATAAATGGACAGAAGATCAAATAAAATAAACAAAAAGAAAACGAAAAAGAAAAGAAATAAAAACGGAAAATTAACAAAAATGAAAAAAATAATATGAAAAAGAAGTGGAGAAATGTTGAAGAGGATGAAAAAGAAAAAAAGAAAGAAAGAACGATCAGGAGATAAAGAAATGGAAGAAACAGAAAAGAGGAGAATTAGAAAAAGAAAAAGATGGAAAAGTGAAAGAAGACGAAAAGAACGGACAGGAAAAGTGAGAGGGAGAAGAAAATAGAAAGGGAGAAGGGGAAGACTGGAAACAGTAAGAGAAATAGGAAGAGAAAAAGGAAGACGAAAATTGAAAATTTAAGAAGAAGAAGAAGAAGAAGAAGAAGAAGTGAGTAGAAAGAGAGTAGAAAATAAACAAGAAAAGAAAGAAGAACGGAATGAAAAGAAAGAAGAGAACGTAGAAAAGAAGTGTGAAAAGAAAGACGAGAGAGAATAAAAAGAAAAAAAGGAATCGGACAGGAGAAAATGCAGCGCACAAGAAAGAAGAAGATAGAGAAAGAGAAAAAGAAAAGGAAAGAAGCAGGGATTAAATAGAGAAAAAGGGGGAGAATAAAAGGAGGAGAAAGAAGAGGCAAAAGAAGGCAAAATAAATGGAGAGGAAAAGGAGTAAGAGAATGGAAAGAAAGAACAATAAGGAGGAAAGATAGAGAGAAGAGGAAAAAAGAAAAACAATAAAAGAAAAGAACAAAGAGAAATAAAAGTAAAAAAAAATGAAAGTAATGAAGAAAGAAAAAGAAAATTAAAAAAGGGGAATAAATTTGTATTAAAAGAAAAAATGAATGAAAAGTAAATCTAAATTAATGAAAAAATGGAAAAAATGGAAGATGAACGAAAAATGAAAAATAAACAGAAAAACTAAAATGGAAGAAAGATGAAAAGTAGACGAAAATGAAAGAGAAAATGAGAAAGAAAAATGAATAAAAAAAGCAAAACAGAAAAAAGAAAATGGAAGAAAGATGAAAAATAAACAAAACATGAAGGAGAAAATGAAAAACGAAAATGAACGAAGAATAAAAATACACAGAAAAAAGAAAATCGAAGAAGAATGAAAAATTGAAGAAAAAATGAAAAAGAAAAAGAAAGGAAAATGAACGAAAAATGAAAAACAAACAGAAAAAGGAAAATGGATAAAAGATGAAAAATAAACAAAAAATGAAAGAGAAAATCAAAAAGAAAAATGAACGAAGAATGAAAAATAAAAAGAAGAAAAGAAAAAGGAAAAAGTATGAAAAATAGACTAAAATGAAAGAGAAAATGAAAACGTAAAATGAACGAAAAAAGAAAAAAACAGAAAAAAGAATGGAAGAAAGATGAAAAATAGACAAAAAATGAAGGAGAAAATGAAAAATGAAAATGAAAAATGAAAATGAACGAAAAATGAAAAATATGCAGAAAAAAGAAAATGGAAGAAGGATGAAAAATGAAGAAAAAAAGGAAAAAAAAAGGAAAATAAACGAAAAATGAAAAAGAAATGAAGAAAAAAATGAAAAAAAAAAGAAGCCCCCCCCTTCTCCAAAAGATCAAGAAATTAAGAGAATTAAAAATTATTGCAAGTAAACACAGGTAAATTTTAAAGACAGAAAAACATTGATGCAATTTGTAGATAAAGAATTTAAAGATAAAGAAGAAATTGGAAAAACGGTGATACTTGCTGATTTTTACTTTTCTCGGCGATATTTCCAATGTTTCCGTTGAGAAAGAAAACGTGACCATTGAGCCTCATTTTGGCCAAAAAGTGTTTTAAAATGATTAAAGCAATGACGGCCACTATAATTGTCGGAGTATAAACCTCCGGTCAGTGGTAACATGAAATGGAAAAATCCAAAACTATTTCACCGGAGGCAACAAAGTCCATTATGTATAATTATTCTGATCTTTCTATCCACAGTGGTAAATATCCTTGTTTTCTACGTCGTTGAAGACATTTCACACCGGAATTATTTTATTGCAAAGTCACGGTTGCTTCTCATTTGTAACAAAGTACTCCAAACCTTGTACATGAAACACTGGAAACCAACTAAACCAAAAAATATTAGCTACACAATCAAAGTAACATTGACAGTTCCTCATCTCTAAAAGCAAAAACATAAATGGAAACCTGCCAATGACCAGAGAGTCAGTCAGTTAAAGTGCCATACGCGATACACGCTTTGGGTGATCATGTCTCGAAAGAGACATGACTGACTGGGCAGAAGATTATCCCGCAGTAGGTTGCCATTGCTTTCTGCGGTAGACTGATTGCCAGCCAAGTCTATAGAACCCAATCTGTCCTGTTATTTGAGCCATAGCTAGAATGGGAAAGAGATGTATTATATTATTAAGTATTAATTATGCGGGATCAGTTTATTACTCCATAACAATAGAAAACCGATCCTCCACTTTTTGCCCACTAAAAGTTTTAATTATGTTTTCAACTATTCAGTAAGTCAGTTAAGTGCCATACGTGAAACACTCTTGGACGATCATGTTTCGAAAGAGACGTGACTGACTGGGCAGAAGATTATCCCGCAGTAGGTTGCCATTGCATTCTGCGGTAGACTGGTTGCCAGCCAAGGCTATAGAACCCAATCTGTGCTGTTATTTAACCCATAACTGGAAGGAAGAGACGGATTAATACCTTTCGCAAGAGTATTTGCGCGTAAGTGAATGCAATGAATTCAACTGAAATTCGAACTCGGTTCCCCGGTTTCTCGTTCCGAGCCGATATCCACTGCACCAGAACGCACATTCTTGATCGAAAAATTGTGTCTATAAAAACAATAGTTGTAATCAAATAAAAAAAAAAGTTTGAATAAATCGAATGCTAAAGTATATTTACAGTTAAATGTACTTAAATGAAATATTGTGTGTATAACAACAATCTCGTCTATTATAATAAAGACTCTCGTGTATATATATATATTCATTCCATTTTTAAACAAGTTATTTCGCTACCCAGGTTTCTACCATGAATGGTGTCTTCAGGCGATTTTACAAGACAGAGGTACATGACCCAGAGGGCCAAAACAAAATATATTTGGGCTCAACCAAAGACACCTTTAAGATTAGGTGGTTTAATCACAGGTCTACATTTAAAATAGAAAAATTAAAAACAGCACAAAATTGGCTAGCCACATGTGGAAATTGAAATCAAAATATGGAAAAGACCCAGACATAACGTGGAGCATTGTAATAACAGCCAAGCCTCACAACGGTAGAAAAATATGTAGACTGTACCAAGAAGAAAAATTAGAAATTATGATATTCCCAAATAAAGATGAACTGTTAAATAAAAGAACGGAAATTATGACTAAATGCATCCACACTAAGAAATGCCACTTAAGTTCATACAACCATGGATGAAAACGCCATAAACCGTTTTAATTTAAAAATTGCGCGTTCAAAAATTCCCTGCCACGTGAACGTACAAATAAAACACCATTACAAGAGCGGTCTTAAAAAGAAAAACGGTAAACGGTAAAATCAGTTATTAACATGAAGACACCACTCATGGTAGAAACCTGGGTAGCGAAATAACTAGTTCAAAAATGGAAAATATTGAAAAGCTCTAGAATATAATTTCATCGAACAATTATTAATACAAATGTGTACTGGTCTAACACTATTATGACCAAAGACTAAGTATTAAACAATCAATCAATATATATATATATATATATATATATATATATATATATATATATATATATATTGGTAATTGGTAAGGTCAGTTACCCGGATGACCTTAATCCGATGAGAACTCTGTGTTAGAAATTAAGAGTACTGTAATGAAAATAAATACCTCGGTGATAATTTATTTCGTAAATATTAGAAATATTCAACTCATCATAACGAAATTTTTTTTACAAAATGAATATATATATAGTCATCCGCAGACAGATCTGTTTCGCTGTATCACAGCACATCAGTACGGTTAGACATCTGATTGTTTTTTATCCAGGACTGAAACCCGACCGAATTGGCGTCAGTCGGCGATTCTACCTCTGAGCTATGGGCGCTCGGGAGAAGGAAGCAGACTTTTTAGCGTGTATATTATCACTATACACGCCCAATAGCTGAGAGTGTTCTAATTCATTGCTGAATGAACGATACGTATATGCTAGAGTAGCTATTGTTTATCAAAGTCTACCATTCTTCCAGAGTGCTCAATCAGAGTGTGAGAGCGTAAATAGTCATCCGTAGACAGATTTGTTTCACTGTATCAAAGCTCATCAGTACGGTTAGACATCCGATTGCTTTTTACCCAGGATTGGCGTCAAATGGGCGCTCGGTAGAAGGAGGTAGACTTTTTAGCGTGTATATTATCATTATATACGCCCAATAACTGAAATGCGTTGTGGTACAGTGGATATCGGCTCGGAACGAGAAGCCGGGAAGCCGAGTTCGAATTCCAGCTGAATCCATTGTATTCACTTACGCACAAATACCCTTGGGAAAGGTATTAATCCGTCTTTTCCTTCCAGTTATGGGTTAAATAACAGGACAGATTGGGTTCTATAGCCTTGGTCGGCAACTAGTCTACCGCAGAAAGCAATGGCAACCTACTGCGGGATAATCTTCTGCCCAGTCAGTCATGTCTCTTTCGAGACATGATCGCCCAATCGTGTATCACGTATTTAACTGACTGACAATAATATATAATAGTGTATCATAATTAATATTAAGAAATTAATAATAATAATAATAAACAACTATGAGAAAATATAATAAAACTGAGAAAAATATAGATACTAATAGGTAATTATAGGGACAAAATATTAGATTCTGTCTATAACACGCAAAAATTTGCCTTCCTCTACTGAGCGCCTATAGAGGTAGAATCGCTGACTGATGTCAATTTACTTGGGTTTCAATCCTGGCTAGAAGCAATCGGATGTCTAACCGTACTGATGATATGTGATACTGCGAAACAGATGTCTGCGGATGACTATATATACACACACACACACACACACACACACACACACACACACACACACACACATATATATATATATATATATATATATATATATATATATATATATGTATAAATATTTCCTTTGTAAACGAATTATTATGCGACCTAGGCTTCTACCATGCGGCGTCTTCAGGCGATTTGCAATAACTGATTATTAGCGTTTTTTTTAAAACGCTCATGTAATGGGGATTTTGTCGAACACGAAATTTTCAAAATTAGAAGAAATAACATTTTCATCCATGGTTGTATGACCCTAAAATGTATTTTATTGTATGGTTACACTTAGTCATAATTTCTGTTCTTTCATTATATAATTCATTTTTGTTTGGAAATAACATAAGAACTAATTTTTCTTCTTGGCGCAGTCTACATATTTTGCCACTGTTGTAAAGCTTGAAAAGACCCGGACATAACGTGGCCAAAATAAAATATATTTGCGATCAACCAAAGATTCATTTAAGACCAGGTGGTTCAATCACAAGTCTACATTCAAAGTAGAAAACTTAAAAAACTGTACAAAACTGGATAGCCACGTGTGGAAATTGAAATTAAAATATGGAAAAGACCCGGACATAGCGTGGAGTATAGTGAAAACAGCCAAGCCTTACGACGTTGGCAAAATATGTTGACTGTGCCAAGAAGAAAAGTTAGCTATTATGTTATTCCCAAACAAAAATGAATTATTAAATGAAGAACAGAAAGTATGACTCATTGTAACTATATTATAAAACATCTATTTGGGTCATACATTAAAAAATGAAAACGTTATAACGAAAATAATCCCCGTTACATCAGTCAGTTAAGTGCCATGCGCGATACACGCTTTGGGCGATCATGTCTCGAAAGTGACATGACTGACTGGGCAGAAGATTATCCCGCAGTAGGTTGCCATTGCTTTCTGCGGTAGTCTGGTTGCCAACCAAGGCTATAGAACCCAATCTGTCCTATTTTTTAACCCATAACTAGAGGGAAGAGACGGATTAATACCTTTCTCAAGGGTGTTTGCGCGTAAGTGAATGCAATGAATTCAAATGGAATTCGAACTCGGTTCCCCGAGTTCTCGTTCCGAGCCGATATCCACTGCGCGTTCTTAAAAAAACCCGTAAAAATCAGTTATTGTAAATCGTCTAAAGACACCAAATGGTAGAAACCTAGGTCGCGTAATAACTCGTTTGCAAATGAAAAATATTCAAAAGTTATACAATATAACTGTATTGAAGACTTTTTAATACAACTGTGTATTCGTCTAATTTAATTATGACCCAAAAATAAGTAATTAAATAATAATTATATATATATATACATCCCTCATGTCACATTGAGAGAGAGAGAGAGAGAGAGAGAGAGAGAGAGAGAGAGAGAGAGAGAGAGAATAGCGAGGGAGCGTCGGCTTAGATCATTCTCTTTGCTACCAGTTATTAAAAATTATTACCAGTTATGAAAGCTCTTGCCGCGTGTTTGCTCTTTAACAGTGCCTTATTATTTTTGCAATAACTATGTTAAGTAGTGAAGAATATATAGATATATATCGTCTCTATTATAATAAAGATATTTGTGCATATATATATATATATATATATATATATATATATATATATATGCACACATATAAACTAAGCAGTATATATATATATATATATATATATATTATTCGTCATAAACTTACAAGCCTCTTTCGCTGTATCACAGTACATCAGTGTGGTTAGACATCCACTTGCCTCCGGTCGAGTGTCAGCCGGAGTCGCTAACCCCTAAGCCATAGGCACATGTAATCACACAGGGGAATTTTCAGCGTGTTATATACAAGTGGCGTACACACACGCCAATCACCGAAAGAACTCAATTCGTTGCTGAAGAGCTATGCATATACCGCCGAAGTGGTAACTGTTTTTTTTTTCAAATTTTCCTTTCTCTATATATATTATATATATTCTCCTCTCAAATATTTAGCCGTCAATTGTTACGGCATAGGTACACTCGTACTTATAATAAAATAAGAAGAAAACTTAGAAAAAATGGAATCGGAAGTTATACTGATTTTTAACCCATCTCAAAAAAAAAAAAAAAGATAGTGGCAAGAACCTGCTATGAGAAGGAAATGCTGTATCCATCTGACGGTATATTTAAAGTCTCAGAAAAAACACGTCAGTTCAATTCTTAGAACAGACAGTTTTTAGTATTAAGCTGAAAGATTCGTTGCACTCAATTTAACATCTGTCGAAGGAAGCCAGGTACAGTGTTAACTTTCTACTTAATCTTGAAATATTAACTCGCAACTACATGATCGTGGGATACAAGACGAAGGTAGTTATATAATCAACCGCTCCAGGTTGCAGTTGAGCAGTCTGTCATACATTGCAGTTGAGAATGTAGGGTCCCATGTTTTGGACACGGGGGTAACGCCCCGCACCTCGCGCTACAACACTCACAGCCGACAAAGATTATAAATGAAGCCAGGAGTTGAAGACCATATGTAGACGTTCACAGACACAAACAGATACATCCGTACTTAGACGTAGGCAGACACAAACGAAGCCACCGTCAGAATATTCATCCAAGACAAGACTTTGGGGGTATTTAAGGGTTACTCTAAAAATGGTAACGATGAATGACGTTTGCCGTATGAATGAAAGCAGACATGGATAGTAAAGATTATGAGGATATAGCGGATAGATAACTATTAATATTTACCGATACCTTGAGAGGGTTAAGATTGTTGTTTTTCAAGGATCTACCCATGTCGGAATCCAAAAGGTGTAGGTTCTTTCGAAAAAATCTACTATTCGTCCGGGCATTGAATCAGTCAGTTAAGTGTCATACGTAATACAAGCTTTGGGTGATCATGTCTCGAAAGAGACATGACTGACTGATTATCCCGCAGTAGGTTGCCATTGCATTCTGCGGTAGACTGGTTGCTAGCAAAGGCTATAAAACCAGATCTGTCCTGTTATTTAACCCATAACTGGAGGAAAGAGACGGATTAATACCTTTCCCAAGAGTATTTGTGCGTAAGTGGATGCAAAGAATTCAAGTGGAATTCGAACTCGGCTTCCCGATTTGTCGTTCCGAGTCGATATCCACTGCACCACAACGTACAACGTGAATTATCTGGTCGGATGCTCCAGTTATTTCTCTTGAGGTTCTCGACAAAATCAAAAGGAGGATCTGCAATGTAATCGATCCCTATTTGACAGATTGAGTTCAGTCACTTTCCCACCGACTGGCTGTGGATTCCCTCGACCTTTTCTACAAATATTTTCACGGTGTCTGCTTTAACGAGCTTCTTTCCCTCTTGTTCCGATCACATGAATTTACTCGTGCTGCTCTTTGTCTTTCTCTTCACTCTTCTTCTGCCTAAACTCTTACTCGCTTATGTAGCCCCCTCCGAATCAGTGGCGGTACCGCCTTGCTCTGGATGAAACAATAAAAAAAAGAACCTACTGGGAACCTACTGCGAGAAAATCTTCAAACACTCTTTTCCAACATGCCTTGAGCCAGAATTGATAAGTAGTCTCATAAAATCAGCATGATAATAATATCTGATACTGATGCGTATCTGCAACATTCCGGGGCACACTTTTTTAATTTTATTTTTAGAGAACCTACGTTACCGCTGTGGGGATACAATTAAAGCCGTGATGTCAGGTCAGGACCAATAATTTTCCCCATTCTTTTTTAAAATTTGTCAAGAATCGCTGGGTAGATAGCAGAAGCGCCAACCCAGATGTGACCACATGATTCAATGCACAGACGGT
Source organism: Ascarosepion bandense (assembly GCA_037127315.1). NCBI lineage: Eukaryota > Metazoa > Mollusca > Cephalopoda > Sepiida > Sepiidae > Ascarosepion > Ascarosepion bandense. The sequence goes on from JBBBDQ010001830.1 coordinate 426,897, forward strand.
AGTAAGATAGATTCGAGAAAGAAAATATTATCGAACACGACAGGGTGAGACAAATTATTTTACAAAAATATCCAGCTAAAAATATTTCATTGAGATATTTATGAATTCAAATTTGGTTTTCGTCACATAAATGGAACTGGCTTCAATTGTTATTGAATTGAAATTAATCTTATGTTGTCTGGCATTTTAACAATAAACGGAAGAATTAAAAAAATGACTGCTCTCACAGTATTTGAATGGCTAGAAATATTAATAAGGTTGACTTTATCAATATAACTTTAGTATCGAAAACTAAGAAAAAAAAAACTGTCGCTCTGACTTCCTCCTCCTACGATTGTTCTTTGGTTCGGCGTACGAACATCCAAAATCGACTCCATATTGTTTGTATAAATTAGATTTTGTTTATTGCATCAAACTCTGCGACATTTTATGCAAGGTCATTTTTAACCAATTTCATTACAACAAAGGGAGAAAAAAAAGATGGAATGTCATCCACTAGTTCCTTTCTTTTTAGTTTTTTGACAAATATTCTTCTTTTTTTATTTTTTTATTCTCGATTACGTCACCATTTTTAAAATTGAAAATGAACTCTTGTGGAAGACATAAGTATTTTATACTTTTCACGGCACAGTGAGAAAGAGTAAATTATATTACTGACCGACATGTCACAGTCTTTGATCTATCTATCTATCTATCTATCTATCTATCTATCTATCTATCTATCTATCTATCTATCTATCTATCTCAGTCTTTTATTCTTTCTTTCTATTTCTATCTATCTATCTATCTATCTATCTATCTATCTATCTATCTCAGTCTGTCTTTCTTTCTTTCTTTCTTTCTATCTATCTATTTCAGTCTTCTATCTATCTATCTATCTATCTATCTATCTATCTATCTATCTATCTATCTATCTATCTATCTATATCAGCGTGTTCATATCTATCTATCTATCTATCTATCTATCTATCTATCTATCTATCTATCTATCTATCTATCTCAGTCTTTTATTCTTTCTTTCTATCTATCTATCTATCTATCTATCTATCTATCTATCTATCTATCTATCTATCTCAGTCTGTCTTTCTTTCTTTCTTTCTTTCTTTCTATCTATCTATTTCAGTCTTCTATCTATCTATCTATCTATCTATCTATCTATCTATCTATATCAGCGTGTTCATATCTATCTATCTATCTATCTATCTATCTATCTATCTATCTATCTATCTATCTATCTATCTATCTTCCTCTTGGCATTATCTATCTATCTCTCTATCTCTCTATCTATCTATCTATCTATCTATCTATCTATCTAATGACGTGCCCGTCTCGTAATTCCTTTTCTTTATTCAATCTTATTCTCTCTGAAAATTCATCCTCCATTGACTTTCCCTTTTTCACTTCTTGTTCTTGTTGTTATTCCCTTTGTTTTAGTCTAATTGCCGCCCGACTGTCAACTGCCTGTCGTTTTGGCTCGACAAATATCTTTCACATAATTGAAATGCGATGGCAAACTAACAAAAATCAAACACCCGTCCGTATATATATATATATATATATATATATATATATATATATATATATATATATATATCCGAGTGAATACAGATCGAAGAAAGAATTCTTACAACGTCCGAAACATTAATTTAAAAGAGTGCTCGATATATAATATATAGAGTTGTGAATATGTATTATAAATTATATTTTAGAACATGTACATAATTTTTCTATATATATCCACGACAAAGGTACATTTGTTTCGACATTGAAACTTCAATATCTCATCAGGCGGTATGTAAAGGAATGGAAAGCCTCTTTTCTTATATTTGGTCAGTTGTGTTTGGGTGTTGGTGGGGGTTAGTGATAGGGGAACAGGTCTCTGACCGTTTGAATTTTGGAGAGATAGATGTTAAAGTGGTTGATTAATGAGAATTCTTTGATTTCTAGACAGATTTAACCTTAGCCGTTATAATGTAAGTTTTATTATCTAGTGACTAGACTATCCTTTGGATTTCTTAGAAGAGTCGGTAGGGGTTGGAGCCGAATATTTTTGCATTTCAGCAGAGTCTTTATAATTAATGTGCATTTGTATATTTAATCTTAACTTTGGATTTAGGAAATATATTCTTCCCATTAAATTTTTAATTTTCAATTATTAATTAGATCACAATTTGGAAATCGTTTTTTCTATTAAATTTTAAATTTTAAATTTCTTATACTTAGCCACTTGTGTATGTAATGTTGATTGTGGGGGGGGGGGGGCTAGTGATAAGGGAACAAGTACTGCTGATTGATCTTTTGATTTTTGAGTAGGGTGGTATGGGTATGGGTAGAGAGTATGTGGGTAGTGAGTATGTTTGATTAATGAGTGTCTTTGAATTTTAGACAGATTTACCCTTATACAAAGAACCCGACTAGAATTGGAACTTGGCCTTCTGATTTTCAATACCGAGCTGTTATTCAGTACACTACCCGCACATCTAAGCCGATATCACCTAGAGCATACCAAGCAGCCAACCATCTCGACTCGACATTGCTTAACTTCGGTGATCCTAAGCCTTAGTTTGCTAGACTCTCAGTGATGCTGTTCATGGCGCTAAACTCACTCAGAAATATCTAAACTGTCAGCAACATACAGCTGTTTCCTCAGAGCAATGATTAAAACTGGCTTCAAGTGAATGTAGGTCTTGTGGAGGACAATCCTTCTTCAAATCTCATTTACTGATGCTACAGAATTACAATGAAGTGTACCAAATCAATGAGGGCATTCCAATAGCAGCAACGGCAATAATGGATAGCACATGTAATTCGAAGAGAGAATAATGATATAATCATGATGTTTGCGTTCCACATTAAATTGAACAAGATACTAGGATAATCCTCTAACAAAGGAAATATCTATAACAGTTACTGGAGTCGAGAAAAAAAAATGAATGAAAAATTGTTTTATTAGAAACATTTAAAAAAATGTAACCGACTCGGATGTGCGTTGTAGTGCAATGGATATCGACTCGGAACGAGAAATCCAGTTGAATTCCTTGCATTCACTAACGCGCAAATACCCTTGGGAAAGGTATTAATCCGTCTCTTCCCTTCAGTTATGGGTTAAATAACAGGACAGATTGGGTTTTACAGCCTTGGATGGCAACCAGTCTACTGCAGAAAGCAATGGCAAGCTACTGCTGGATAATCTTCTGCCCAGTCAGTCTTTCGGGACATGATCGCCCAAGCGTGTATCACGTATGGCCTTTAACTGACTGGCTGAATATAATCGTTGGAATCTTTATTAAGGCTTCTACTGGTCATAAAGTAGGGGATCGGTTTTCTATTGTTATGAAGTAATATACTGATCCCCCACTTATTATTACTAATTAATATAATAATATAATATAATCTTTTGCCCAGTCAGTCATGGCTCTTTCGAGACATGATCGCCCAAGCATGTATCACGTATAACACTTAACTGACTGAACCGACAGTAGCACTGGCAGTTCTGTCAAATAACACCGAATGTTTCCTTAAAAGTAAACAGCTAATAATAAAATTTACATAACCATTATCATTCTTTTGACCAAGTGGCACAACTAAAAACACTTTGGTTTTGTAAATTCAATTATCAGAAAGGATTCTTGGTTGATAGAGAACTTTTTAGCAGCCTTTCGCGGTTTTACGTTAAAGAAGTTACTATTTCTCGAAACAGGAAGTTTCTGTTGTGACTGACTATATTTTGGATAAAAATAATCTATTTTTAGATTCAGTGAAAGATTTTCAGTGAATAGAAAAAGCGTTAGTTGAACAAAGATTTAGTCCATCGCAACACAAAGCGATCAAACCAAACATGTTTCACCCGAAGAAATCAAATGTGAAGTGTGATGCATTGAACACGAATCTATCTATCTATCTATCTATCTATCTATCTATCTATCTATCTATCTATCTATCTATCTATCTATCTATCTAACTATCTAGCTATCTATCTATTTCTGTTCACATTTATTTATCTATCTATCGCTTTCTGTTCACATCTATCTATCTATCTATCTATCTATCTATCTATCTATCTATCTATCTATCTCTGTTCACATTTATTTATCTATCTCTTTCTGTTCACATCTATCTATCTATCTATCTATCTATCTATCTATTTCTGTTCACATTTATTTATTTCTATTCTATTTCTTTCTTTCTGTTCTATCTATTTCTATTCACATCTATCTATCTATCTATCTATCTATCTATCTATCTATCTATCTCTGTTCATAGAACGATCAGAGTAAGTTTTCTAAGCTGTCTTACCCTTCAGATTAACATTAGAGTCATTCAATTGTTTCCGAACATTGTCTTTATATTGACATCCATACACTCGGAAATGTACTTTATTGTAGCTTCCGGTGAGAATGCCAAGCGGTACAGCACGCCATTTTTAAATGTCTGACGAAGTGAATTGCGTTATGCTAATGTTTTTCTTACATATGGTGCCCATTTGACCCTACTACACTGTACATTCGACAAAATACAAAAACGTGCATGAGCGAAATCAAAAATATTATATAGCGGAATTTTGCACATCACACTATCTATCTATCTATCTATCTATCTATCTATCTATTTTTGTCTGTTGAAATCTGTTTTGGTTGTGTGTTGTGGTGCAGTGAATATCGGCTCGGAACGAGAAATCAAAGAGCAAAGTTCGAATTCCAATCGAATTTGTTGCATTCACTTACGCGCAAACACACCTGGTTAGGGTATTAATCTGTCGTTTCTTTCCTCACCTATGGGTTAAATAGATTGTGTTCTATAGCTTTGGTTAGCAACCGGTCTATCGCAGAAAGTAATAGTAACTACTGTAGTAAAATCTTCTGCTCAGTAAGTCGTGTCTCTTTCTAGACATGATCGCCAAAGCGTGTATCACGTATGTCATTTAACATACTGGCTGAAATTTGTTTATCTGTCCATCAATTTTAATCTATCTATCTATCTATCTATCTATCTATCTATCTATCTATCTATCTATCTATCTATCTACACTACCGACCATAATTATTAGGCAACCCAGTGTTTAAAAAATGATGTATTTCATACTATTTTCTAGTATTTATTGCCAAGTGAATAATTGTAAATGAAAATAGAATGGTTCTTTTGTTAATAATGCACAATAACATGTGCATCAAAGGAATTTATAAATATTTAATAATTACCTATATTGCACTTTATCAATGAAAGAATGAAGAAAATTTAGGGTGATTCGAATGATTTCGTCTTTGCTTCCTTGCCTTGTAATATTTTGCTAAGTAATAATAGCAAAAGAACCATTCCATTTTCATTTGGCAATAAATACTAAAAATTATATGAAATATTTCTTTTAAAAACTGGGATGGCCTAATAATTATGACCGGTAGTCTATCTATCTATCTATCTATCTATCTATCTATCTATCTATCTATCTATCTATCTATCTATCTATTAAGCAAATGTCTATCTCTTATTCTTTTAAAGCGCATTTATAGATCTATCGATCTCTTAATATTTTTGCTTAACTTCTTATCAATTTATTATACTCTACGTAACCGCTTACAATTTTAAATAGGCTTTAAATAACCCACAAAAGTTTATAAGCCACAAAAAAAGCCAACAAATAAATCAATCAATGAATTCTTATCTATGAAGTTATTTACATGAAAAATATATCTTCATATATGAATGACTATATATTTATCTATAAATATGAGAACATACTTGTTATTCGACCCCTCCCATTCTGAAGTATATAATCACTAACCTCTACGCCTTTGCACAAAGACCAGTTAAACGTCACGACAATATAAGCAGGAAAGCATCTTTAGGCAAACAATTTCTGCAGCTCATTTAAAAAGTCAAGTGTCCACTCGTCAATATTCAATTGTGCGCATGCCCGGCATCAGCCAATCATTTGATCGGTAAGAACGCTTTCTTGCTTGATGTCAGCATCACCTTTTTTGACTCGGCGACGTGCTTTTCTTCTATTCAGGGCGTAGCGCATATTGTCTTGCCAAAATCACGATGCGATTTATTGAGTTCTTTTAGAATCTTTTGGCTTGCCTGAGTCTTTTCAAAGAATGTCATCTTATTTTTTCTATTGACGTCATATTGGTTCACTTATTTCTGTAGATTAGACTCCAAAGTTAAGAAAACAACTTTATCTATCTATCTATCTATCTATCTATCTATCTATCTATCTATCTATCTATCTATCTATCTATCTATCTTTTTCTATCTATCTATCTTCTATTTATCAGTTTATTATCTATCTATCTATCTATCTATCTATCTATCTATCTATCTTTTCTAATTCCTTATCTATCTTCTATTTATCAGTTTATTATCTATCTATCTATCTATCTATCTATCTATCTATCTATCTTTTCTAATTCCTTATCTATCTTCTATTTATCAGTTTATTATCTATCTATCTATCTATCTATCTATCTATCTTTCTAATTCCTTATCTATCTTCTATTTATCAGTTTATTATCTATCTATCTATCTATCTATCTATCTATCTATCTATCTATCTATCTTTTCTAATTCTTTATCTATCTTCTATTTATCAGTTTATTATCTATCTATCTATCTATCTATCTATCTATCTATCTATCTATCTATCTTTTTCTAATTCCTTATCTATCTTCTATTTATCAGTTTATTATCTATCTATCTATCTATCTATCTATCTATCTATCTATCTATCTATCTTTCTAATTCCTTATCTATCTTCTATTTATCAGTTTATTATCTATCTATCTATCTATCTATCTATCTATCTATCTATCTATCTATCTTTTCTAATTCCTTATCTATCTCTCTATTTATCAGTTTATTATCTATCTATCTATCTATCTATCTATCTATCTATCTATCTATCTATCTATCTTTCTAATTCCTTATCTATCTTCTATTTATCAGTTTATTATCTATCTATCTATCTATCTATCTATCTATCTATCTATCTATCTATCTATCTATCTATCTATCTTTTCTAATTCCTTATCTATCTATCTATCTATCTATCTATCTATCTATCTATCTATCTATCTATCTATCTATCTTTCTATCTATCTATCTATCTATCTATCTATCTATCTATCTATCTTTCTAATTCCTTATCTATCTATCTATCTATCTATCTATCTATCTATCTATCTATCTATCTATCTATCTATCTATCTATCTATCTTTTCTAATTCCTTATCTATCTTCTATTTATCAGTTTATTATCTATCTATCTATCTATCTATCTATCTATCTATCTATCTATCTATCTATCTATCTATCTATCTATCTTTTCTAATTCTTTATCTATCTTCTATTTATCAGTTTATTATCTATCTATCTATCTATCTATCTATCTATCTATCTATCTATCTATCTTGGGAACCTCGACGTGATATAATGGTTAGCAAGTTTATATTGTTAGAACCTATCACTACTGAGTAGTGATTTCGATCCTCATTGGGTACCCCATACTTTCGGCCTTGTGCCAGATTTAAGCAAGTTCAGCTTGCACTTGACATGAGTCTTCATGAAGTGTTGCTTCCAATTCTTTGTCTTCAAACTTTTCGGTGCCTCAGAGCGTTTTTTAACTTCAACATCAAAATCATTATCTTTTAAGCGTCTAACCTAATCTTTGCATGTTGTTTCAGACAGAGCATGGTCGCCGTAAGTTTTTAAAAGGATTTTGTGTGATTCATCTGTAGGTTTCTTTGAATAAAGCAGTGTAGTAAAATTCCCTTAATGCACTTTCTTTGGTACGAAATCCGACTTGCTTAATGCTATGAAAAGCAAAGTTGTTTACACTTCTGAGAAATGACACAACCTGGATTTCAAGCCTGCTTATAGTAATTTCCTATAGATGCTTTTACATCTAAAACTACACGAACACAGTTCTAGGAACGCCGTCTGTTAGAAAACTGCGAGAACATATTCAAGGTCCTAATATATATATATAATCTAATATCGAGTCATGAATCCCTGTCTCTGACCCTTTTTTATGTCTGGACGACAAATTTAAAATATTTTTTTCTTTTTTAATTCCCCACTCCACATTTTAAAAATTTCCGGAATATGAATTTTTGTAACATATTTAGATTACTGTGGAATTCCCTTCCACATGCCTACAATCTCCAGGAGTTTAAATGTAAGATCAATAGACACCTCCTAGCACACTAACTCGCTTCCATTCTTTCAAACACTCTTCCCATCCTCCAAACTATCTATAACCCCCTCTTCTGACATTTCCTATATCTAACCACTCTTTCTATTTACCTTCCCCTATGTAGCCCCAAGCGCAATAGTGGCAGTGGAATGCCTTGCTTTGGGTGAAACGATTAAAAATAAAAAAATAAATTTTTGTTTTAGATCGTTGCTGAGGCGAGAGTTTTCTTACTGAAATAGCTATTCAACGAAAGGCAATTTTCGGAATTTATTGATATAATATACATGTTTGGCTCTGTAAAATAGAAAACGCTATTTACATCGAGCCCTCCACCTGGATCATTTTTTAATATTGATAAAATTAATATTAATAGGATCTAGTTTTTGGGATTTTACTTATATCAGTTAAGTACCATACGTGACACACGCTTTGGGTGATCATGTCTCGAAAGAATCATGACTGACTGGATAGAAGATTATTTAGCAGTAGGTTGCCATTGTTTTCTGCGGTAGACTGGTTACCAGCCAAGGCTATAGAACCGAATTTGTCCTATTATTTAACCCATAACTGGGGGGAAGAGATGGATTAATAACTTTCCCAAGAGTATTTGTGTGTAAGTGAATGCGATGAATTCAACTGGAATTCAACTGGAATTCGAACTCGGCGCAACGATGTGTCGTTCCGAGCTGATATCTACTGCATCACAACACACATTTTTTTTACCTATATATATTTCTTTTTTGGGATTTAATATATATATATATGAATGAGGTAAGCTTGATGTACTTTGTGACACTGTTCTATTTTCGGTCCTAATTTAAATATTAAAATTTATTCGAAATTTAAATCTCATTTTCTTTCGGATTTCCACGGCGCTGCTTGAATAAAATATGATTTAAAGTTCAAGGTGAGAAAAAGAAAGCATTTCACGATCCGACCTGCCATGTTCAACCTTTAGTTTTTTCGTTGGTAAATGTTTTCAATTTCCATAGCGGAATTTCGCGTTGTTTTTTTTTTCTCGACGTTTGGGCATGGTCTCACGTTTGTTATATTTTCGCGCCTAAAAATCAATTAAAAAAAAAAATTCCTCCGATGGAAAAAAAAGCTAAATCAATGTCCAATCAAGTTTAGACGATTTCACAATAAACTTAATTTCAGAGCCAAAACAGCAAGTGATTTGTTGACTTTTAATAATATTAGAATACAAGAATGGTACTGCTTTCTCCAAATAACTTTACTTAAAAAACAAACAAAACAAAAACAAAAAAAAACAAAAAACAAAAAACAAACAAAAAAAACCCAGCAAAAACCCAACTGCAGTATTTACATTATTCGGACTAATGTCCTAATCTTTGTTGCCATTTGTACGACGTTTCGGCCGTTGTACACACCGGCGTTCTTCAGGTGTTAGTCATTTTGAACCGAACACTATTACAATCACTGTAAATTTGCTTGTTCACCACTGTTGTAGCCTGGTATTGAATTCACAACTGTTTGAGTCAAGTCACAGGAACTAACCAACATCTATATGCATTGGGCCATGCGTCCTTAAGGGTTCAGTTTGAAATTCCTAGTACCTGAAGAAGGCCGGTGAATACAACACCCGAAACGTTGTACAAATGGCAACGAAGATGAGGACATTAGTCCGAATAATGTAAATACTGTAAATATTTCCTCATCTAAAAAATATGAACAAATACTAAAAACCCAACTGTCACTTTCCCCTATGTAATCCCCTAACCATTCTTTCTCATCACTTTCCCCCTATGTAACCCCCTAACCGCTCTTTCTGATCACTTTCCCCTATGTAACCCCCTGACCATTCTTTCTCATCACTTTCCCCCGATGTAACCCCTAACCACTCTTTCTCATCACTTTCCCCTATGTAACTCTCTAGGCACTCTTTCTCATCACTTTCCCCTATGTCAATCCCTAACCACTCTTTCTCATCACTTTCCCCCTATGTAACCCCCTAATCACTCCTTCTCATCATTTTCCCTCCATGTAACCTCTAAACATTCTTTCTGATAACTTTCCCCTATGTAACCCCCTAACCGCTCTTTCTGATCACTTTCCCCTATGTAACCCCCTGACCATTCTTTCTCATCACTTTCCCCCTATGTTCCCACCTAACCACTCTTTCTCATCACTTTGCTCTATGTAACCCACTAACCACACTTTCTCATCACTTTGCCCTATGTAACCCCCCTGCGCAACAGCGGCAGTGAAATGCCTTGCTAGTGGTGAAATGATGAAAAAAAAAATTACCTGGGGAATCATCGCGAATACGAAATCTTATAATGCAATACGAAATAGAAGCAACGTATGACTTTTAGAAAAAATATCATCATAAAACACATAAATAACCCTAATTTATTAAACAAAAGTGAAATAATGACCACAAGCAGATGAA
>JBBBDQ010001830.1:442500-565000 GCA_037127315.1 Ascarosepion bandense
GATTTGTATAAAGGACATACAGACAGATAAAGAGACAAACACACAAATATCTTGCTTTATATATATATATATATATATATATATATATATAATCGATTTTCTGCACTATTGTAAGAACTGCAACCTTGAAACTTCTGAATATCGTTTCTTATGTCTTTGTCTATGAGTGTATCAAATTAGATTAAAATCGGACCACTGCTTCTATAACCCGATTTTTTCGATTATCGAGTTTCGATATTTATCGGGGGTACCTCGACACCAAACCTAGCTAAGAACACTTGCAGACGCTTATAGTACAACTGAATACATTTGAAAGAAAATCGGTTCAGCCGTTTCGGAGTCTATAGGTAACGGATACACACACACAGACAAAGTTTCATTGATAAATAAGTTTAGATAAATTAGCAACAATACGTATTAATATTAAAATGACCAGCAATACATTTCTATATTAAATAAATTACCAATAATACGTATTTATATTAAAATGACCGGCATCACATTTCTATAATTGCGAACGATACTTATTTATAGTAAAATTGCCTGCAATTCATTTTTACATAAAATAAATTACCAACAATACTTATTTATAGTCAAATGACTAGCAATACATTTTTATATAAAATACATTGCCAACAATACATTTTTATAGTCAAATGACCAGCAGTACATTTTTATATAAAATACATTGCCAACAACACATTTTTATAGTCAAATGACCAGCAATACATTTTTATATAAAATACATTGCCAACAATACATTTTTATAGTCAAATGACCAGCAGTACATTTTTATATAAAATACATTGCCAACAATACATTTTTATAGTCAAATGACCAGCAATACATTTTTATATAAAATACATTGCCAACAATACATTTTTATAGTCAAATGACCAGCAATACATTTTTATATAAAATACATTGCCAACAATACATTTTTATAGTCAAATGACCAGCAATACATTTTTCTGTTCAATAAATTACCAACAATATTTTTATAGTCAAACGACTAGAAATACATTTTTATATAAAATAAATTACAGACAATACTTATTCAGAGTAAAATGACCAGCAATATATTTTATAAAAAGTAAATTACTAACAATACTTATTTAGAGTAAAATTACTAGCAATACATTTTAAATAAAGTAAATTACCAACAATACTTATTTATATTAAAATGACCTGCAATATATTTTTTATAAAGTAAATTACCAACAATACTTATTTAGAGTAAAATGACCAGCAATACATTTTACATAAAGTAAATTAGCAACAATACTGCAATACCATATCCATTGCACTACAACACGCATCCATCCTAGTAGCACGCCTAAATTCATGGAAAAATCCCGTTAGAGCAGCTGCTATGAAAACATGTGTAAAAAAGACAGAGAGAAGCCATGTCACGTCGGTGAGAAAGTGACTGAAGTCAAGATGCCAAGTCAGGACCAATTATATTGCAGATTTAAACAGATTATTTTTTACATTCAACTGGCTAAGTTCTGTCGGTTTGATCTTTTTACTGTATTAGGTCCGTTTTTAAAAAAATAGCTATTGCAGATCCAAATAAAAAATCAGTAACTATGTTAAGAATCTATGACGAAAAGTACTTCTTTTCAAGGTACTATTCATGCTTGCCTGATCGGTAAGATTTCTCTGTAGATCAGTCGGTGTAGACTACGACGGATCTAACAACGGTTCCCTCTCCCCAGGGGCACCAGGTCCAAATCCTGTCAGAGAGCGCATATTTTTCTTTAATATGATTTCTCTGAAGACAAAAATGAATTAACATAAGGCTTAATAAGTAAACAGAACGTCTACTCAAATATGAGTATCGACGAAAATAATTTTATCGTTTAGATACGATGTCTAGGTGTTTTGGAAGCAGAAATCGAAGAGCCGAGTTAAAATTCCAGTCGGGTTCGTTACGTTCATATACGTGAAAAAACAACTGAAGAATGTAGAAATCAACCCCCCGCTATGGGTTAAGCAGTAGAATTTGTATTTAGAAAAATCATTGTAAAAAAAATGTTAATGCAATATTCAGTGGCTCCCAAAAAGAAAGAAGTATTCTTACAATCCAAAAATATTTTTCGACTTTAGATAACAAAAAGGGTTGATAAGCCGTAAAAAATCATTCGCTATCCTTGTTGAGTAAAAATAAAATAATCAAAAGAAAAAATGCAGAGAAAGAAATAAATCAGGAGAGATAGGTAAAAAAGACTACCGATAAAATGAAAGAAAAAAGAAGAAAAATAAAATAAAAAGGAAGGATATTGAAAGACAGAAAACAGTCTTATAGTAAGAACTGGAGTAATGAAATTGAACAAAAAAAAAGCTAAAAATTCTCTATGTCTTCCACAAGGAAAGAACAACATAGGTAATCTTCTCTCTTGTACGAAAAGTTTAAGGAGTAATGGAGTCACCACTGAGAATTTCCAACGAGTGAATTCTTTGTCAAAATGCGCGGAAGAAAGAAAATGAACCTAAACTAAGCGTCTTATACAAAGATAAAAAATAAATAAATGAAGAAGGAAGAATTATAAAAGAGTTACAGAAGAAAAGGGCAAAATAAATAAAATAAAAATATTTCCGGATTTTATTCAAACCTCAAAAGGAAGACTCAAAGCGAAAAAATAAGATGGCTTATATTGCAAATATGGAGTGGAAAAAGAAAAAAAAATCCCTGATAGAATTCAGGATATGAGGAAGATAGAAGGAAAGATAGAGAGAGGATGTGAATATTAGAGAAGAGGAAAGGCAGGCAAAAGTAAAGAAGCATTGAATATTGAAGAGAACGAGAACGAGGCAGAAAAAGAGAGACTGTGAATATTAAAGAGGAAGGTAGACAGAGAAGGAAAATTGGTGAATATTAAAGAAGAGGAAAGGCAGGCAAAAGTAAAGAAGGATTGAATATTGAAGAGAACGAGAACGAGGCAGAAAAAGAGAGACTGTGAATATTAAAGAGAAAGCTAGACAGAGAAGGAAAATTGGTGAATATTAAAGAAGAGGAAAGGCAGGCAAAAGTAGAGAAGCATTGAATATTGAAGAGAACGAGAACGAGGCAGAAAAAGAGAGACTGTGAATATTAAAGAGAAAGGTAGACAGAGAAGGAAAATTGGTGAATATTAAAGAAGAGGAAAGGCAGGCAAAAGTAGAGAAGCATTGAATATTGAAGAGAACGATAACGAGGCAGAAAAAGAGAGACTGTGAATATTAAAGAGAAAGGTAGACAGAGAAGGAAAATTGGTGAATATTAAAGAAGAGGAAAGGCAGGCAAAAGTAAAGAAGGATTGAATATTGAAGAGAACGAGAACGAGGCAGAAAAAGAGAGACTGTGAATATTAAAGAGAAAGGTAGACAGAGAAGGAAAATTGGTGAATATTAAAGAAGAGGAAAGGCAGGCAAAAGTAGAGAAGCGTTGAATATTGAAGAGAACGATAACGAGGCAGAAAAAGAGAGACTGTGAATATTAAAGAGAAAGGTAGACAGAGAAGGAAAATTGGTGAATATTAAAGAAGAGGAAAGGCAGGCAAAAGTAAAGAAGGATTGAATATTGAAGAGAACGAGAACGAGGCAGAAAAAGAGAGACTGTGAATATTAAAGAGAAAGGTAGACAGAGAAGGAAAATTGGTGAATATTAAAGAAGAGGAAAGGCAGGCAAAAGTAAAGAAGGATTGAATATTGAAGAGAACGAGAACGAGGCAGAAAAAGAGAGACTGTGAATATTAAAGAGAAAGGTAGACAGAGAAGGAAAATTGGTGAATATTAAAGAAGAGGAAAGGCAGGCAAAAGTAAAGAAGGATTGAATATTGAAGAGAACGAGAACGAGGCAGAAAAAGAGAGACTGTGAATATTAAAGAGAAAGGTAGACAGAGAAGGAAAATTGGTGAATATTAAAGAAGAGGAAAGGCAGGCAAAAGTAAAGAAGGATTGAATATTGAAGAGAACGAGAACGAGGCAGAAAAAGAGAGACTGTGAATATTAATAAGAAAGGTAGACAGAGAAAGAAAAGATGTGAATATTAGAAAAATATAAGAAGAGTCAAAGATATCGTGGATATATAAAAGAGGAAAAGAAGGAAAGGTAGATAGAGGAAGATAGGCGGTGAATATTAGAGAGAAGGAAAAGATGAATAATAGAACGAGTGAAACAGAGTGCGAATATTAGAAAGAAAGAAGGACAGAATGGTAAGTTGAGCAAGAGAGACCGTGATCATTAGAGAGATCGAAAGAAGGAAAGGTAAACAGAGGAAGAGAGGCAGTGAATATCAGAGAGGAGGAAAGAAGGAAATATTAACGGAAGAGAGAGAGAGGCAGTGAATATTAGAGAGAGGGAAAGAAGAAAAGGTAAACAGAGGTAGAGAGGCAGTAAATATTAACGAGCGGAAAAGAAAGAAAGGAAAACAAAGAAAGAGAGGCCGTGAATATAAGAGAGAGTGAAAAAAGAAAGGAAAACAGAGAAAGAGAGGCTGTGAATATTAGAGAGAAGGAAAAAAGGAAAGGCAAACAGAAAGAGAGGAAGTGAATATTAAAGAGAGGAAAAAAAGAAAGGCAAACGGAGAGAAAGAGGAGGTAAATATTAAAGAGCGGGGAAGAAGGAAAGGAGGACAGAGAAAGAGAGGCTGTGAATATTAGTGAGAGAGAAAATAGAAAAGCTAAACAAAGAAAGAAAGGCTTTGAATATTAGAGAGAAGAAAAAAAAAGGAAAGGTAAACAGAGAAAGAGAGGAAGTGAATATTTGAGAGAGGGAAAAAAGGAACGGTAAACAAAGAAAGAGAGGCTGTGATTATAAGAGAGAGGGAAAAAAGGGAAGGAAAACAGAGAAAGAGAGGCACAGTGTCTTAGAGAAAGCGATGGAATGAAAGGTACACAGAGGAATAGAGTCTGAATATAAGAGAAAGGAAAACAAGAAAGGTAGACAGAGGAAATGAAGCTCTGAATATTTGAGAGAAGGATGAAAAAAAAAAAATTAGAAAGAGGAATTAGTGAAAGAGAAGGTAATAAAAAATGTGTGATGTAAAGGAGAAACGGGGAATATTAAAGAGAGACTGAATGTAGAAAACGTAGGAAAAGAGAAAGTCAGTGAATATTAACAAAGATATAGAGAGAAGCAAAAGAGAGGCTGTGAATATGTGCAAGGGAGAGGAAGAACAGATAACAGCATATTTATATTAAAAAGAGACAGAAAGGAGGAAGGTATGAAAAGAAACCGTGAATAGAGGTGGCAGAAAAAAGACGTCTGTGGACAATGAAAGAAAGAAAAAAAGAGAAACTATCGTAAGAGGCTGAGAGGAATTTAATACTAGTGGTGAAAAAAAAAAAAAAATAGAAGGAAATTCTTTCCTCGGCGATTGCTTTAATCTAAAAACTAAGAAGTAACGAAAATAAATTAAGTGCGAATCATTAAATAATTAAATGCTGTAAAAGACAATATGGCTTCCAAAAGAACCAAAATCAGAGACATATACGTGACGAAATTGAAAGGTAAGAAGAAAGTAAGTTTTTTTGTAGGAAACAAATGCAAATCTATAACACACACACACACACACACACACACACACACACACACACACACACACACACACACACCACACAAAACACGACACCACAAAACACACACACAAAACACACACACACACACACACACACACACACGAAAACACGCACACACACACACAAAAACACACACACGAAAACACACACACGAAAACACACACACGAAAACACACACACACGAAAACACACACACACACACGAAAACACACACGAAAAAACACACACACACGAAAACACACACACACACACACACACACACACGAAAACAAACACATACACAAACACACACACACACACACACACACACACACACACACACGAAAAAACACACACACGAAAACAAATAAAAAAACAACAACAACAAAAAAAATCTACTGCAACGATGGAAAAAAAGAAACGTAAGATAAAGTGAAAAAGAAAAAAAAAACAATAGCGAACGGCATTTTTCTGTTGGAAATAATCAGTAGTTTATTTAATATTCCACTTGATCGGGAAAAAATAGCATCTTACTGCACCCGTCAGTCGACATTTTGCTCAATTTGCCCGCGCAATC
Organism: Ascarosepion bandense; assembly: GCA_037127315.1. Lineage (NCBI taxonomy): Eukaryota > Metazoa > Mollusca > Cephalopoda > Sepiida > Sepiidae > Ascarosepion > Ascarosepion bandense. The sequence goes on from JBBBDQ010001830.1 coordinate 448,618, forward strand.
TTCTCGCTTCTAGGGTTCTTTGTTGCTTGCTACTTAAAACAGAAACAAATCCCCGTTTCGCTACGAATTACCCAAACCACTTCTTCTTCTTCCAACTCTTTTGCTCACGTGTCAGCCATTGCTGTCAGGTACATTTTAAACACCAATATAAAATAACGTTTTTCCTTAGTTGATGAATAAATGGCTTACAGCAAATTATACATTAAGTTTTTCTGTCTTCAAATCTTATTTGGCAAAAGAGCGATCATCGTTGTGATGTCCTTAAGAGCGGGAGGAAAAATATTACGACTCTTGATAGCCGAAAGGATCAGAGTTTTATATCGGTGTTAACATTCACACGACTGCTAAAGACGGTGCTGGTGTCTGCGAAAGGTGATGCAAAGAAGGAATCAATTTCGATTTAAAATTTAGAGAGTTTTTTTTGCGACGAATGACTCGCTCAGAAAATTAAAGACGGAAAAAGAAAATTAGTTCATATACCAGTTAGCAACGTTTACAAATCTACCATTTGTCCGTGCATTGAATACTACTTCCATATCTGGTCCGTGCTCCAGCAATTCATCTTCAGGTCCTTGACGAAATCCTAAGAAAAATCTGTAATGTAATCTAGCTCAACTTGGCATCTTTATTTCAGTCAATTTCTCACCAACGCGACGTGGCTTCCCTCTGTCTTTTCTGAAAATATTTTGACAAGGTTTTTTTTTCCTGGTTCTCCTATTATATGAATTTAAATGTGTTATGAGATTGACATCTAGGTCCCACCCATTTACTGTTGAAATAGCTTAATGTAACCGTTACTTCTACTAGAACAGTTTCTTTTCTCTCACTTCCCACCTGTAGAACTCCTTTTCGATTACTTGCTCCACTGACGACTACAATCTTCAAAAATTTAAATGCAATGTCAATCGCAATCACAAATGAGACCTAATAGAGCTGTGGTTAAAGAGATGTAACGTGAGTCTTATTGTTAAACATGTAGTAGTAAAACCAATGTAATTATTTACGAATTTGGATTGATGAGGAACACAGTTCTTTAAAGGACAAATTCGTAAATAAATTCTGTTTAATTTATATGTTGCAGGTGAATTATTACAGAGAACTAATATTATATATTTATCATTTACTGATCAATCCAAATTTGTAAATAATTATATTGGATAAAGTACATGTTTAACAAGAAGACTCCGGGTGTATGCCTGACCATAGCACTATTACGTCTCATTTAGATATACAAGCTGTGTTGTATCTACTCTTCTCTACGGATCTGAGTGCTGGAGAATGACTATGAAGGATCTCGCCAAACATCGATCCTTTCACACCATATACCTCCGACGAATACTGAGAATATTCTGGCCAGAGAATATCTCTAATGAAGACCTGTTGAAGAAATGTAAGCAACAGAACTTGGACACCATCATTACAAGAAGGCAGTGGAGATGGATTGGGCATGTGCCCCGGAAAGATCCACAGTCAATCACAAGAACAGCACTGCACTGGACCCCAGATGGCAAAAGAAAGAGGAGAAGACCAAGAACGACATGGAGAAGTACGGTGAAGAATGAGATGAAAGCCATGCAATACCCTTGACTAGTCTGGCCCAAGATAGGCAGAGATGGAGAAGCTTTGTTGCTGACCTACACACCATTGGGTGTAACGAATGATGAATGAAATGAATACTGGGGCCAAGGCAGGCAATTGCAAGTAATCCATAATAATATTTTAAATTTTGAAATCATATTTAGTTTTGGTATATGAATTTTCTGAAACTGTTTCTAAATCTTTGATTTCTTTTCAACCATTCTGCCTCACCTGCTATCCTCTTCTGTCTCATCTATGAGGTGCGCCGGACCATTTGGAAACCATTGCATTAGCTCAATGAAGACGCCATTGCCATATGCCTTGGGCCAGACTAGTCAATGAACCCCAAGAGTATTGCATGGCTTTCATCTCATTCTTCACGGTATTTCTCCGTGTCGTTCTTGGTTTTCCCCTCTTTCTTTTGCCATCTGGGGTCCAGTGCAGTGCTGTTTTTGTGATTGACTGTGGATCTTTCCGGAGCAAATGCCCAATCCATCTCCCACGCCTTCTTGTAATAATGGTGCCCAAGTTCTCTTGCTTACATTTCTTCAACAGATCTTCTGAATTTGACGGTAGGATATATATATATATATATATATATATATATAATTGGAGTAGATAGATCTATCTATCGCCCGGTTCACACTCCACCCACATTTATTGAACAGGTGTAGAGGCTGTTCCCTTGTTCCCTGTTTAGGATGTGGTTTCTGGCTTTCTCTTTTCCAATCTTTCCACTATTACGTAGCCTCCTGCACATCAGTGGCGTTACCGCCTTGCTCGGGGTGATACGATCAATATATATATATATATATAAAGAACAATATTTCTTTCAAAGATAGGCAGAGTGGGAGAAGCTTTGTTGCTGCCCTACACACCATTGGGTGTCACGGATGATGATGATGATGATGAATATACAAGGAGAAATCAATTAACTTCGACGAAAATGTCTAGAAAGTGTTTTGATCGCAAGGTTATTTACAGTCAGTTTGCGCTCTGACTCTTACAACATGACGAGAGTTCTGATTTATAAAATCTACACTTACTGGCCAGTGATTGCTTAACCCATCCTGGGTGAATACAAGGCTTATCATTATCATTTGTCCCATGATTGTGTGTGGTCATTGGGTCGCTACACAAGATGACACAGAGGAGGTAGATAGCCAGAGTTAAGTCGTAATGTGTCCGTAGAAATTGTCTGTCAGCCATGATTGGGTTTTCCTACTTCTATTATCACAGTGTGCGACAACTACGAATAAAAGTAACAGAAGCAAAAAGAAAGAAAGTCTAAAGAAATCGGTTAAATGAAAGAAAATATTGTTCTTGATATATATATATATATATATATATATATATATATATATATATATGGTTAAATAAAATAAAGACAAGAGGAAAACTGTATTTTAAATCGCCTACACGTTTCGTCCTGTGATGGACTTTATCAAGGCAAAAAGACGAAATGAGCTTTATTCTAAATTACGTATCTATAAAAAAGCAGTGTTGTCAACCACAAAGACGCTCACAAATCATTTCAAAAGGTTAACAGAATATTTTGGTTTTTAGAATTCCTTCATGTGTAGTGCAAAGTCACGAGATGTTAAAATGAAGGGAATTCAACCGTTTTTTTATTATGTATGTTAGTCTGTTTTAGTATAATTTCCATAAGTAAAGGTGGGATTGGGAAAAATCCGGGGCGCAAATTGAGGTTTTGGTAGTATTGGATGGCGGCGCTCTCGAGAACTTTTCTTCTGAATAAATTGTTTACTCTTTTTATTAGTGTGACATTTTTAAAATCGAAATTGTGGTTGAATTTATTTCTGTGAATCACTAATGCATTTGTTTGAGTATTATACAGTTTTCCTCTTGTCTTTATTTTATTTAACCATTTTGTCCTTAATCTCAGATTATAACTGAGTATATTTGTACAAATATATATATATGTGTCCTTCCCTCAAATTCAAGCCAGACAAGTATATAATAAATGAAAGTAGACAAATTAGGGCGTGGTTCTTTTTTTGTTTTATATATTACGATATTTCCTGTTTTTACAGTCCTTGTACCATACAATATATTACGTGTCCGTCAAATAATTTCAAATGTCGGCTGTTATCGTCAGCTTATTAAAAGCTTTTTTTTAATTTAATATTTTTAGGATATATCGCTATCTGATGTATATATATATCACAGCTCATCAGTACGGTTAGACAGCCGATTGTCTTTTAGTCAGGATTGAAACCCGACTGAATTGGCGTCAGTCGGCGATTCTACCTCTGAGCTACGGGCGCTCGGTAGAAAGAGGCAGACTTTTTAGCGTGTATGTTATCATTATGCATGCACGATAGCTGAGAGTGTTCTAATTCATTGCTGAATGAGCGATGCGTCGGTTCACTCTCAAGCAAGACAGTACTGCCATTGGTGCGCAGAAGACTATATAGGAGAGCGAAGAGAAAGTGGGGGCAGGTTACAGAGGGTGTCGGAGAATGGATTAGAGAAAGACATGGGAATTCAGTTGTGAAGAGTTACATGAGAGTAGAGTGAAAAGGAAGAACAAGATACACAGGGTTTCGAGGAAAGAATCGGAAACTAGAAGATAAAGGGATGGTAATTGACTTTACATTCAAACTCTTGGAGATTGTAACTATCAAGGAAAAAAGTATACGGAAGGGAGTTCCACAGGTGGGAAGTACGAGAAAAGAGGCTGATAGACTAGAAGTGACAGCTACATTTGATTGTTTTGTTTGAAATATCTATCTAATCTATCTAAACTTATTTATAAATGGAACTTTGTGTGTGTGTGCGTGTCTGCGTGTGTGTGTGCATCCGTTACCTATAGACTCCGAAACGGCTGAACCGATTTCCTTGAAAATTTACACAGTTGTACTATAATCATCTTCGAGGGTTCTTAGCTAGGTTTTGTGTCGAGGTTCACCCAATATATATCGAAAATCGAAAATCGAAAAATCGGGTTATATAAGTAGTGGTCCGATTTTAATCAAATTTGATACACTCATAGACAAAGACATAAGAAACGATATTCAGAAGTTTCAAGGTTGCAGTACATACAATAGTGCAGAATATCGATAATATATATATATATATATATATATATATATATATATATATATATGAAAGGCAAGATGTTGTGTGTGTGCTTGTTTATCTGTCTGTATGTCCTTTATACAAATCCACAATTTTTATCCGATTCTCACCAAACTTCACACAAATATTCTTTAGGCTGAGTCTGAGCTCCAGGACTATGGATTAGTTTTAAAGCTTTCATTTTTTTTTTACAGCCGAGTAACGCCGGGCTATACTGCTAGTATAAAGATAAATAAGTATATATAATATGTTAATATATAGGGTCACAGGTATATACGCATGCATGGGCTTGTGAGTGGGCGTTTAATGACTTTTTGTTCACTATCCAACAATGATGACCTTTTCTCGACTGGTCTAGTAATCCCCTTTTATATTTTTTAAATATCTTTTTACTTGTTTTTCATTTTAAAGAAATGCTTATTTCGGAAAAATATTTATACCGATTGTAACGAACATAGTGTGGTCTGCTAAAATGAGCTCATCTGGCTCATAGAAATGAATTATAATTTGTAACCAATCTTATAACGTGTTAAGTTTTCCTTTATATATATATATATATATATATATTTATATGTCATTTGGGTATGTCATAATTTCTAATTTTTCTTCTTGGCACAGTCTACATATTTGTCCACCGTTTTAAGGCTTGGCTGTTTTTACAATGCTCCACGTTATGTGTGGATTTTTTTCATATATTTTGTTTTTGGCCTGGGTAGCGAAATAATTTGTTTAAAAATAAAAAATATTCAAAAGTTCTACAATATAATTGTATAGAATAATTTTTAATACAAATGTGTACTGATCTAACCCTATTTGGACCAAAAACTAAGTATTAAACAATCAATCAATCAATATATGTATGTATGTATGTATGTATGTATACTTGAATTTCGTTATCAGCATCCAGCAGGCTCCAGTATCCTAGGAAATGTTGGCATTCTTGAATAATAGCATCACACTTGAACTGTTTAAAATTTACACCAATAAATCGATATATTTTTTTTAATTAACCGTATTCAAAGTTCAAAGGAATTTCGTTTTTACACTTTTTTACTAGACGAAAAAAAAAATTCCCGACTCTTTTCGGCATTAAAAGGAAAAAGTAAGTTTACATTAACTGTAAGGTATGAGAGAGTGTTGGAGTTTTTTCGACACTATACCAAATTTTATAAAGGTGCGTTGTGGTGCAGTGGATATCGACTCAGACCGAGAAATCGGAGAGCCGAGCTCGAATTATAATTAAATTAGTTGCATTCACTTACTAAAAAAAATCTTGAGAAATGTGTTATCCCTCTAGGGCCATTCGTATCATATTTGATACAGTATTTCCCTATAAGGAAACATTTGGTATTTCCCTATAAGGAAACATTTGGTATTCATTAACTGAGCAGTCAGTACTGCTTTCATTTGAAATTTATAAAATATTTCTCTTAAAAAATTTTTCAGGAAAATATTTCTTTCAAGGCTTGTTTTCATATTGTATCAAATTTGATACGAATGGCCCTAGAGGGTTAACACATCTCGTTTCTTTACAGAGTGAGTTTTTTATAATCATATCGCCCCAAGCAAGGCATTTTAGTGCCACTGTTTTGCAGGAAGTTACATAGGAGGAAAGTTATGAGAAAGAGTGACAGGTTATAGGGGGTGTCAGGAAGTGGTTAAGAGAAGGATGAGAATACTGATGAGAGTGGAGTGGATGAAGAAAAGAAGCAGGAGAGAGAGAGAGAGAGAGGATGCAGGTTAGTGAGATAAGAGATGACTATTGACTTTACATTTAAATTCTTGGCGATTGTAGCTGTCAGGGAAGCAAGTAAACGGAATGGAATTCCATAGGCGGGAGGAAATTGCGAGAAAAGAAGCTACTGGAATAGAAAATGCATTTGCATTTTATTAGTTTTACAGTAAAAGAGTGAGACTTAGTTACTAATCTTGTGGCTCGAGTAAATTCATATATAGGGGGCACCAGTGAGCCGTGAAAGTACTTGTAGAAGAGACACAGGGAAGCCACATTGTGCCGCTGATAAAGTGACTGTATCTGAGCTGCCAAGTCGGGATCGATCACATTACAGATTCTCCGTTGGATTTTGTCAAGGACATCTAGTTATATAATATAATATAATATAATATAATATAATATAATATTGGTTGATAACCAGTCTACTGCAGAAGGAAATAGCAGTCTACTACCGAAAAAATCCTCGTCAGTCATGGACAGAAAGAGACATGATCACCCATCCGTGTATCACTGTTAACTCACAGGGAAGATTGTAGTGAACAAAACAAATTCTAGATTCAAAAATTCAAATTTGACTCATTGTTAGAAATAAACAAATTTTCTCGAATTTACAAACTTTGCTTAACACACACAAAACTTGCGAAAGTTCACATCTCGATGCGAAATGTTTGTCGTTCAATGGAAAGGCCAGAATCGCACCCGGGAGTGAATTCCCAAACGAAATAAAAGACGAGCAATCCGACCATCGTCAGAGATTTAAGATGATGAGCAGTTAACACGTACTCTTGACAATCGTCAAGCGATTGGTATTATTATTGTCTCTGTCTTTCTCTCTCACCTCTCACCTGCTTCATCGTTCACCACTCACCTCATGCCTTTTCACCATTTACTGTGAGCGATAACTTCAAAGACACTCCTACTCAAAGATACCGCTCACACATACGTTCCTGCCTACGTGCACACAAACTCACTCATGCAAGGACTACTACGAACTATCTTGATACCTTTAATCTCTTAATACTATTTCTCTTGGAAGGTTTAACTTCTACCGATTCATGTCATTCTTTTCTGTCAATAAATTCCTATTCAAACATGCAAAAGGTATACTTTCATTCTTCCAGAAATCCACACACTCTAATTTACAAACTTCTGATGATAGCGAATGACAAATCCGAAGTTGTAGGGAGTCGGTTATGTATGACACAAGGCCGATTTAAAAAAAGGATTTGCGTAGAATCATCATCCCTACCTTACAGAAGCATATATAAATATGGCGAAGGGTCGTCGATGACCTTCGTTCTACTGCGAGCGATGGGGTTTGGATACTATATTTCGAATTCAAACTAAAAGACCAAAACAATATAAAATTTTTATTTCTGTCGGATATTTTAACAAGGTTGTTTTAAAATTGTACTGTTATTCTAAACTTTAATCGGTTTTAAATTATACCAGAGTATGTAAGCCTACTGATCGACAGAGGGGTCACACTACCCGCCCTAAGAAATATATGTGACTTCTACAGCAAATCAAAAGTAAAAATGAAGCGATTTATACAAAAAAACATTTCAGTAGTCAATGAAGAAGACATTTTCTTTTTATTAATTTCAGGTTTCCCCTCAAGATATCACGATTCAGACATTTTAGGCCTTTGAGGCACAATTTAAATTAATTGCTTTTTCAATATTTTCAAAAAACTGTTATTATTAAACGTTTTTATGGCTTAATTGGATTTTTTTTCTTCGTCAACAATCTATCTATCTATCTATCTATCTATCTATCTATCTATCTATCTATCTATCCTATTCTTTTCTATCTATCTATCTATCTATCTATCTATCCTATTTTTTTCTATCATATCTATCTATCTATCTATCTATCTATCTATCTATCTATCTATCTATCTATCCTATTCTTTTCTATCTATCTATCTATCTATCTATCTATCTATCTATCTATCTATCTATCTATCTATCTATCTATCTATGCCCTTGGGATAGTCCGTCTCTTCTCTCTAGTTATGGGTTAAATAATAGGACAGATTGGGTTCTATAGCCTTGCCTGGCAATCAATCCACCGCTTAAAACAATGGCAATCTACTGCAGGAAAATCTTCTGCCCAGTCAGTCATGTCTCTTCCGAGAACTGAACGCCCAAGCATGTATCACGTATGGCACTTAACTGATCTATCTATCTATCTATCTATCTATCTATCTATCTATCTATTTATTAGTAACCATAATTGATAGTGGGACATACTTCGATGAAATTATAATATGCCTAGACAAAGCCCGATTTCGAAAAGCAGCAATTAGAATAAGATAGAAAATTAATTTCATCAATAATCACAACAAGAAGATAGACACAAAATTAATTCAATTAATAATCGCAACTAGAACATAGATAGATAGATAGATAGATAGATAGATAGATAGATAAGCACCGCTTAGATGTGACAGAAAGCCAAAAGTATAAGGTACCCAGTGAGAATCGAACGCATTACTCAGTTGTAATCGGTTCGGTGAGACAAGCTTGCTAACCATTACATCGAGTTGTAATGGTTAGCAAGCCTATCTCACTAGAACCTATTACAACAGAGTAGTGAGTTCGATCCTCACTGGGTGCTCCATACCTTCGGCCTTGTGCCACATCTAAGCGGCGCTTAGTAAATCACATAGATAGATAGATAGATAGATAGATAGATCAGTTAAGTGCCATATGTGATACATGCTTGGGCGTTCAGTTCTCGGAAGAGACATGACTGACTGGGCAGAATATTTTCCCTCAGTAGATTGCTATTGTTTTAAGCGGTGGATTGATTGCCAGGCAAGGCTATAGAACCCAATCTGTCCTATTATTTAACCCATAACTAGAGAGAAGAGACGGACTATCCCAAGGGCATAGATAGATAGATAGATAGATAGATAGATAGATAGATAGATAGATAGATAGATAGATAGAAATTGAACAATATAGGATAGCTAGCTAGATAGATAGATATGAAAAGAATATAGATAGATAGATAGATAGATAGATAGATAGATAGATAGATAGATAGAGATAGGATAGATAGATAGATAGATAGATAGATAGATAGATAGATAGATAGATAGAAACAGACTGAAATATCTATCTATCTATCTATCTATCTATCTATCTATCTATCTATCTATCTATCTATCTATCTATGTTCTAGTTGCGATTATTAATTGAATTAATTTTGTGTCTATCTTCTTGTTGTGATTATTGATGAAATTAATTTTCTATCTTATTCTAATTGCTGCTTTTCGAAATCGGGCTTTGTCTAGGCATATTATAATTTCATCGAAGTATGTCCCACTATCAATTATGGTTACTAACTTTAAAGAATTTCATGAACAAGAAAAGTCAAGAATAAAGGAACGTCTACCTTCAACTTAAGCTTCTGACCTCGGTGAATAACGATATCAGGCTGAAGGTGAATTAACGTAAAAAGAAAAAGAAAAGCCTCGACAACCGTCTACCGAGCACTCTTAGTAAAGCCGAGTGATGGACCCCTAACAGTTTAATTAAATTTTCTAAAGAAGAATTAAAATTTATATCACTTTTGAATAATAAAAAAAAAGAAACCCCGTCAAATTTTCTTCTCGTTTGTATCGTGTCCCTTCTGAACATGAGCGATTTTTCTTTCCAGATGTTTCTATCCTTTTAAGTTCTTAGCAGCATTTCCCTTTTTACTATCCCCCCACCCATTCTCCATTTTGCTACCCGTTGACACAAGGTCGTTAGGGAGGTTACCCATTATTCCGTTACTCTGTCCTTCAATATGTTTTGTGAATTTTCAACGTCTTCTTTTCTTAGTGTCTTGTAAGTTTCAAATGTCACTTTCGGAGTATAATTATTTTTACGAAGACTTTTAAAAAAATTCATTTCAAAGATATTCATTTATCTTATGAGAGGTTCTGAAGACTCAGTTTGAGTTTTGTTTAGCGGCATATCAATACCTCTGTGGGTTATTTAATGCCAAAAGTTGGGATTTTAAAGTTGGTATTTTTTTATAACGTCTGGTTGTAGTGAAAAGGTTGATTTAGTAAAATTTTAATGAAAAACTTTTTTTTTCTTTATTTTAGAAAACTGAAAATGCCTTCTAGTTTTGTATTTTTGAGAGTTTTTTTCCTTCAAAATGTGTTATGGCAATATTTTTTTTTCATCAAAAATGTATTCGTAATATTTTTCTTTCAAAAATGCATATATTTCTATAAAAGTCTATTTTTATACTTTCATAGTGTTTTGACCCCAGTTTGGGGGTTAACTATTTGCCCATAGCTGGGACCCTAACAGGTGCTACCACTCTGGATCAGAGTCGACCTGGGAACAACAGCAATTAAGAGGTGGTTCCATGCTCCTCACAACCTCCCAATTAGAGGCCTTGCTGCCGGATGCAGTTTGCCGTCATACCCAAGACGATATGAAGATTCATTAAAATTCGATAATTATCTGATTTTTGCAAGAATTTTCAATTCAATGTTTTTCACCACAAAAAGAGAATACAATTTTCCATACAAATTTATGACCCCACGAAAGAGAAAAAAGACTATTAATAAAAATTTTGAAGGTTCTAGAAAATATTTAAGAAAATAAATTATAAAAAATCCATCGGTTTTCTTTTTTCTCTTAATAAGATGTGCGCTGTCGTGCAGTAGATATTGAGAAAACGAAAATCCGTGTTCGAATTCCAGTTGAATTCGTTGTATTCACTTAAGCGCAAATACCCTTGAGAAGGGAATGAACCTAACTATGGGTTAAATAGCAGGACACATTGGGTTCTATAGCTTTGGTTGGCAACGAGTCTACCGTAGAAGGTAATGGCATGCTTACTGCTGGAAAATCTTCTGCCCAGTCAGTCATGTCTCTTTCGAGACATAATTGTCTAACCGTGTATCACGTATGACACTTAACTGACTGATTGAATATAATAGTTGGAATCATGATTAAAGCTTCTACTAGTCATAAAGTGGGGGATCGGTTTTCTATTGTTATGAAGTAATAAACTGACCCTCACTAATTACTACATAATATTATAATACATCTCTTCTCCCTCTAGCTATGAGTCAAATAACAGGACAGGTTGGGTTCTATAGCCTTGGCTGGCAACCAGTCTAGCGCAGAAAGCAATGGCAATCCACTGCAGGATAATCTTCTGCCCAGTCAGTCATGTCTCTTTCGAGACATGATCGTCCAACTGTGTATCACGTATGGAACTTAAATGAATAATAACGCCAACATTTTGACGATAAAACTTTGTTTTTAATATGTTTTTACATGGTTTTTACGTTTGCACGTTCTTACCTATTTTTGGAGGTACCTACTTTCATCACAAAATATTTTCTCATAACAACAGAATCATTTTGTTTTCCATTATTCTCACATTCATTTTCTTTTGTTTGAGTTTCCCCTAAAACCTCCTTGTTACTCACATATTCAGTCCATATTATTCTCAGCATCCTTCTGTATATCCAGATTTTTGCTGCTTCAAGTCTCTTTTTCATCTATGAGTAGATTATCTAGCATTTATCTCCATATAGGAGGACAGATTAAAAATGTTGGATAATCTACTCATAGATGAAAAACAGTTAAGAGATATTTCTCTTGTTTCTAGTGAATTTTTCATATTTCTTAATACTTTGCTTAACTTTTGGAAGGCTACTTTCGTTATCCGAAACATATATTGTAGCATTTTTCGTCCACTGTTAAAACACTTTCCAGATATTTAAATATTCCTTGCGTACTGTACGGCAAGTGAAATGTGGACTGTCTAGAGTCGTCATGCCAGACAGCAGAGCGCCTTCTATATGGGATGCCTGAGAACATTGCTCTGCATCAAATGGCAGGACAAAGTTCTAGACATAGATATGCTCAGGCGAGCCCAAATGGAGAGCATACATGCTACGCCCTGGCGCTCCCAGCTTCGATAAGCCGGCTATGTACACTATGGATGACAGCCACCTTCCAAAGCGTCTCTTTTACAAGGAACTCAAGGAAGGGAAGCGATTTATGGCGCATAGACGAAGCGATTCAAGGACACATTCAAGGTCTCCCTGAAACACTGCAACATTACCCTGCCTCCTGGGAAGAAGATGCACAAAACTGCGTGTGTCTTAGTCAAAAGGCAGACTTCTAAGTGCAACGCATCCAAAAAGCCACAACGCCGGAAAGACTGGTCAATTTCCCCTTACCAGCCAGACATTTCTTGCTCATACTACAGCAGAAAACTCAGAGCGAACTTTAGCCCGATGAGCCATCTCTGCACCCATAGGTTTCTTGTAAGTCATGTGTGAAGAAAAGTGGTCATCTTCTCTCGCGAAAGACGATTATCATCATCATCATGTTGGTAGCTACAATTAGTTGTTCACGTATTGGGCCTTTTCTCTAACTGACATCCATACATTCCGTTTTCTTACAATTGATGTTTAGTCCTTTCTTTCTTTTACTTGGTTCTGTAAGAGAACGAGCGATAAATTGCTTTTGTTGTTGATCAATATAAGCTACAAAGAATTGATAAAAAGGCTCAGTAACCTCAACATATTTGGGGAAATCATTAGAATAATGGAGAACCTCTACTGGCAACAAACCGCCTGCATACGGACAGGAAACGAATTCAGCAGATATACAAAGATAGAAAGGGGAGTAAGACAAGGATGTGTCTTCTCACCGGATCTATTCAACTTGTACAGCGAGACTATTCTGAGTACCCGAGAAGTTATACCAGGATTCGTCGTCAGCGACCACAATGTGAATAACATAAGGTACTCAGATGATACAGTCCTGATAGCAGACACGGAAAGGAAACAATAAGACTTCCTAAAGAAGGTAGTTGAAAAAAGTGGAAAGAAAGGACTACATATAAACTACAAGAAAACCGAATGCATGGTCATCAGTAAAAAGAGGAACCCCAAATGCCAATTACAGGCCGGGAATACTAAAATCAAAGAAGACACGGAAAGGAAACTACAAGACCTACAGGAAGTAGTTAAAGAAAGCGGAAAGAAAGGACTACATATAAACTACAAGAAAACCGAATGCATGGTCATCAGTAAAAAGAGGAACCCCAAATGCCAATTACAGGCCGGGAATACTAAAATCAAAGAAGACACGGAAAGGAAACTACAAGACCTACAGGAAGTAGTTAAAGAAAGCGGAAAGAAAGGACTACATATAAACTACAAGAAAACCGAATGCATGGTCATCAGTAAAAAGAGGAACCCCAAATGCCAATTACAGGCCGGGAATACTAAAATCAAAGAAGACACGGAAAGGAAACTACAAGACCTACAGGAAGTAGTTAAAGAAAGCGGAAAGAAAGGACTACATATAAACTACAAGAAAACCGAATGCATGGTCATCAGTAAAAAGAGGAACCCCAAATGCCAATTACAGGCCGGGAATACTAAAATCAAAGAAGACACGGAAAGGAAACTACAAGACCTACAGGAAGTAGTTAAAGAAAGTGGAAAGAAAGGACTACAAATAAACTACAAGAAAACCGAATGCATGATCGTCAGCAAAGAGAGGAGCCCAAAATACAAATTACAGGTGGGGGATGCTAAAATCAAGGATGAAAATTGAAATACCTGGGAAGTGTTTTAACAGAAAATGTAAAGTGAGACACTGAGATCGGAAGGCGAATTGGCATTGCAAATAACGAATTCCAGAAGCTGAGTAGAGTATTGAGAAACATGAAAATTTTGCTAGAAACAAAGAAGAGATGAACTGGATTGCTATGTGATGTCTGTTCTTCAATATGGCAGTGAATGCTGGACAACTTCTTCAAAAATGAAGGTAAAACTTGAAGCAACTGAAATGTGGTTCTACAGAAGGATGCTGCGGATATCATGGATCGAGCATATGAGGAATGATGAGGTTTTGAAAAGATGGAAACGAAAAGGAAATTAATAATGAACATCAGGAAAAGACAGCTAAAGTTCCTGGGACATGCAATTAGGAAGGAAGGCTTGGAAAATTTGAAACTAACAGGTCAGACAGAGGGGAAAAAGAGACAGGGGAAAGCAGCGGATGACATACTTGATGAGCCTGATCGGATGGATGGCAGCGTGGTATAACAGGAGAACGCGTGCTAAAAGCCTCCAGGGACAAGGAGACGTTGAAAGCCATGATCGCCTACGTCCTGAAGGGACAAGGCACATAGAAGAAGACTGTTTATAAGAAATAATAATGTGGCTATAAATGGGGGGAATCATATATACTCCGAAACGGCTGAACCGATTTTCTTGAAAATTTACACAGTTGTATTATAAGCGTCTGCAAGTCTTCTTAGCTGCGTTTTGTGTCGAGCTAACCCCGAAAAATATCGAAAATCGATAATCGAAAAAATCGGGTTATAGAAGGAGTGGTCCGATTTTAATCAAATTTGATGCACTCATAGACAATAACATAAGAAACGATATTCAGAATTTTCAAGGTTGCAGAAATAGTGCAGAAAATTTGATATCTGAGGTTCCTGGGACATGTAATGGGGAAGGAAGGCTTGGAGAATCTAATACCCACAGATCAGATAGAGGGAAAAAGAGAGAGAGGAAAGTATCGGATAATATACCTGAGCAAATGGATGGTAGAGCGGCGTTTTAGTTGGGAAACCAGAGAAAGCATGGTAAAAGCCACCAGGGATAGGGAGACGTGGAAGGGCCATGATCGCCTATGTGCTGAAGAGACATGGCACATAGAAGAAGAAGAAGAAGAAGAAGAAGAAGAAGAAGAAGAAGAAGAAGAAGAAGAAGAAGAAGAAGAACCGTACCCGGTAAACAAAAGTCGACTTCGTAAAAGCACATAAGACGACATAAAAATCATTGTCATCTGTGACAGCTCACTGACCCTTAGAGAATAAAACACCATTCTGTTAATTATATCATTTACATAATTGCCATATTCACGATGTTTCAGCCATTGTACGCTCCGACCTTCTTCAGGTAATTTGAACCCTTTATTTCGATCACTTGGGTATCTTCTCGTTCCATGAGTTACACATCTTCTGTTTGTCATAGTTATCTCCCCTTCACAAGGTCGGTCCTCTGTGTAGGGCCAGGAAGTTTTTCCCGTCTGAAACAATCCTGCACATATACAAATCTACCATCCGCCCGTGCATTTAATACTGCTGCCATATCTGGTCGTGTGCTCCTGCTATCCACCTAGGGGTCCTTGACAAGCTCAAATGGAGAATCTGTAATGTGACTGATCCCGACTTGGCAGCTCAGATGCAGTCACTTTCTCACCGGCGCAATGTGTCTTCCCTATGTCTCTTCTACAAATATTTTCACGGCTTCTGCTTTGATGAACTTAGCTCACTGGTGCCCTCTATATATGAATTTACTCGAGCCACAAGATTAGCAACTAGGTCCCACCGTTTTATTGTGTAACCAATAAAATGTAAAGGCAAATTCTACTCCATCAGCTTCTTTTCTCGCACTTCCCGTCTGTGGAATTCCCTTCCGTTTACTTGCTTCCTCGACAGCTACAGTCTTTAAGAATTTAGATTTTAAGTCAATAGTCATCTCCTATCTCAATAACTTGCTTCCTCTCTCTCTCTCTCGTGCTCCTTTCTCCATCCACTCCACTCTCATCAGTATTCTCATGCTTCTCTTACCCGCTTTCTGACACCCCCTGTCACTTTTTCCCATTACTTTCCTCCTATATAACCCTCTGCACACCAGTGGCAGTAAACTGCCTTGCTTGGGCGATACGATTATAAAAAAAACAAAAAAAACTCTCTAAATATTTTATTCACCACTGCTGTAGCCAGATATTGAACTCACATCTGTTTGAGTTAAGTCACTGGATCTAACCAACCCTTTTATCTATGGGTCATGTATCCTTGAGTGAATATATCAATGCAGATGAGAACTGTCCGAAAAATGTAAATAGTGTAAATAATTACAATACCTCATCTCAGAAGTATAGATAAACACTATTCTGTTGTATCAAAAAATCTATGTTCCGGGTACAGGCTGAGGTATCTACCAATCACTTTTTAAAAACTCAAACAATTCTTAAAAAAGAATATACACAAAAGTCGCGCAGGGAAATTATTTCATGCCTTTCTTTTAGTCTTTATCAGTAGTGGCTAGAATTTTATTTCAATCGATCTGTTCGATTTGACCAATCGGTACTAACAAAAATGTATTCCTCTCTCCGAATTCCTTTTCTTCTTTCGCTAATATCATTACTTCACGAAGAACAACTACCATTTCCAAATCCACAACTAAATTCACACTGAAGATTATTTTCATATATATCAAAATAGAAAGCATTGTCTTTAACCTTGGCAATTTGATTTTAATTTGTCGAACGTTTAATAATAATACTAAAAATAGAAGTAAGCTAGAATGTCTCGGTTTTAAAAATGGATGCAAATCATTTATTGCGAGGAGCAAAAAGCTTTTTAAAGAATTTCCTGTCTAAATAAGTCAAAATCTGCACAGTAACGACAAAATAAAAATAAGCAAAGCTACAAATATACCAGTCAGTTATTTTTACTCATTTCCAATTGTATTAAACAAAAAACTTTGATAATAAAAAAAAGAAAACGAAGGCTGTACTTAAAAATAACATGCAATCCTTCTTTCGTTTCAGTCTCCAACTGTTTCGTTTCCGGATTTTGCATTTTCACTCAGGCGTTAGATGTCAAATCGAGACCAGGTTTCAAAGAGAAAGGGGAGGTAATTTATCTTACGAACTCGGGTATTTTTTTTCGACATATTCGAAGAGGTTGGGGAGTACTTTTTTTTTTTTAATCGTGAAACGAATTTCAGGACGAATAATTATTGCAGTGGTATAGTAATTTGTCATGTTAGGAGAGAAATAATTTAATAAAGAAAAAATATCAAGACTAAAGAGATAAAAAGTAAACAGATGTAGAAAAAAAAGAACGAGTTTTTTACGCGTGAAGATCTCTATATATCAAAGAACCATACATCGAAATGTGTAACGTGTGTATGAAGAAAAGGCATATGAGAATAATGGAAAACAAAATGATTCTGTTGATCTGAGAAAATATTTTGGAATAAAAGTAGGTACCTCCAAAAATTGGCTAAAAACGTGGGAACATGGAAAAAATGAAAAAACATAATAAAAACAAAATTTTAATGCCAAAATGTTTGTGTTATTATTAAGAAGAAAAAGTGAAGGGTTTTATATCTAAAAATTATTCTTTTAAAATTTTTTTTTAGAACTTTCAAAATTTTGATTAAAAATCTTTTTTCTCTGGTGTCTACGCAGGATCGTAAATTTGTAAGGGAAATTTTATCATTTTTGCAATGAAAAACACATTGACTAGAAAATTCTTACAAAATTCAGTTAATTATCTTAAAAATACGCTTTTCTGTGATATTTTAAACTAAAAGTAAATAATATTTATTTCAATTCAGATTAAGTAAAATTTAAATCAGTTGTTCCCCCCAAAATGTTTCAGAACAGTATTTTTGAAAGACGTTTTAATAAAGGGATTTATGTTGTCTTTGAAATGTGTCAACATGGACGAATTTATTGATTTTACTGATGAATAAAAAATAAAGAAAGAATCCAATCAGTTTAAATCCAGTTGAAATAAAGCAAACTATTTTCCTTATTGGAAATATTAAATCTATTAGCTTGAAATTAAAACTAAAATAAAAGCATCAAGAAAGATTTTTCATTTTTAAAATTAATTTTAAAGTCGAGTTAGTACATATTTTTTAAGTACGGGAATCCATCGATTAATGTGCATTCGATTAATTTTCTATTAGTGCGCTGAAATTTTATATACTGATACTCGATTAATGCATGTATAATATTCGATTAGAGCGGTAAAACAATTTTCATTTTAACAATGTGCGTTGGTGAAGTGGATATCGGCTCGGAACGAGAAATCGAGGAGCCGAGTTCGAATTCCAGTTGAATTCATTTCATTCACTTACACGCATATACCCTTGGGAAAGGTATTAATCCGTCTCTTCCTTCCAGTTATGGGTTACATAACAGGACAGATTGGGTTCTATAGCCTTTGCTGGCAACCAGTCTACTGCAGAAAGCAATGGCAACCTACTGCGGGATAATCTTCTGCCCAGTCAGTCATGTCTATTTCGAGCGTGTTTGACGTATCGCACTTAACTGACTGAATTGAAAATTGAAACTACAAGACCTCCTACAGAAGGTGAAGAGAGTGACAAGAAAGGACTACAAATAAACTGCAAGAAAAACGAATGCATGGTCATCGGTAAGAAAAGGCTCCCCAAAATGCCAAATACACGTTGGGAATAATAAAATCAAGCAGGTACAAAAACTTAAATACCTGGGAAATGTTATAACAGAAGACGGAAAGTGCGACACAGAGATCCGAAGACGAATTAGCGTGGCGAAGGAAGCATTCCAGAAGTTAAGTAAAGTATTAAGAAACAGGACAATTTCGCTAGAAACAAAGAAGAGAGTACTAGATTGCTATGTGATGTCGGTTCTTCAATATGGCAGTGAATGTTGGACAATATCATCAAAGATGAAGGAAAAACTTGAAGCAACTGAAATGTGGTTCTACAGAAGCATACTGGATATAAAGTGGGGGATCAATTCCATATTACAATCAATATATTAACTGACCCCTCACTTTGTGGTCACGGCAGTTTCTATACATTTATATTCCTGAGATCCGAAAGCACGAGGATGCATTCCAGAAGTTGAGTAAAGTATTAAGAAACAGGACAATTTCGCTAGAAACAAAGAAGAGAGTACTGAATTGTTATGTAATGTCAGTTCGTCAATATGGCAGTGAATGCTGGACAATATTATCAAAGATGAAGAAAAAACTTGAAGCAACTGAAATGTGGTTCTACAGAAGGATGCTGCAAATATCATGGATCGAGCATATGAGCAATGATGAGGTTTTGGAAAGAATGGAAACGAAAAGAAAATTAATACTGAGTATCAGGAACAGACAGCTGAAGTTCCTGGGACACGCAATGAGGAAGGGGGCTTGGAGAATCTGATACTAACAGGCCAGATAGAGGGAAAAAGTGACGGAGGAAAGCAGCGATAACATATTTGAAGGGCCTGAGCAAGTGGATGACCGAATGGGGGTTGCGTGGTAAAACAGAAGAAAGTGTGCTAAGAGCCACCAGGGATAGGAAGACGTGGAAAGCCATGATTGCCTACGTCCTGAAAGGGCAGGGCACATAGAAAAAGAAAAAGAAGAATTGAAAATTGATTTTTTAATACTTACCTATAGTTATTAGATGTGTGTTGTGATGCTGTGGATATCGTCTCGGAAAGAGAAATCAGAGAAGTAAGTTCGAATTCCAGTTGAATTTGTTTCATTAATTTACGCACGAATGCTCTTGTGGAAGGTATTAATTCTTCATTTCTCCCTCCAGCTATTGGTTAAATAGCAGGACAGATTGTGTTCTATATCCTTGGTTGGTAACCAGTCTGCGCGAAAAATCTTCTGCCAAGTAATTTATGTTTCTTTCGAGTCGTGATCACCTAAAAGGTGTGTTTCGTATGGCACTTAATTGAAAATTAATTCTTTTTATAGTTACCGATATACACATTAGAAGTACTCCTCGAGAGATTCAGTCAGTTAAGTGCTTCGGCGATCATGTCTCGAAAGAGACATGACTGACTGGGCAGAAGATTATCCCGCAGTAGGTTGCCATTGCTTTCTGCGGTAGACTGGTTGCCGACCAAGGCTATAGAACCCAATCTGTCCTGTTATTTAACCCATAACTGGAAGGAAGAGACGGATTAATACCTTTCCCAAGGGTATTTGCGCGTAAGTGAATGCAATGGATTCAACTGGAATTCGAACTCGGTTCCTCGATTTCTCGATTTCTCGATTTCTCGATTTCTCGTTCCGAGCCGATATCCACTGTACCACAACGCACATCCTCGAGAGATTCTTCTTCTTCTATGTGCCCTGTCCCTTCAGGACGTAGGCGATCATGGATCTCCACGTCTCTCTATCCCTTGTGGCTCTTAGTATGTTTGCTCCTGTTGCTCCTGGCAACCCCCGTTCCGTCATCCACCTGATCAGACTCTGCAGATATGTTATCCGCTGCCTTCCTCTGTCTCTCCTTCCTTCTATCTGTCCAGTCAGTATCAGGTCCTCCAGGCTCTCCTTCCTCATTGCGTGTCCCAGGAACTTCAGTTGTCTCTTCCTGATGCTCAGCATCAATTTCCTTTTTGTTGCCATTCTTTCTAACACTTCGTCGTTGCTTGTATGCTCAGTCCACGATATACGTAGCATCCTTCTGTAGAACCACATTTCGGCCGCTTCCAGTTTTGTCCTCATTTTCGATGATATTGTCCAGCATTCACAGCCGTACTGAAGAACTGACATCACGTAGCAGTCTAGCACTCTTTTCTTCGTTTCTATTGCGATCTTCCTGTGTGTTAGTATTTTGCTCATCTTCTGGAACGCGTCCTTTGCCATGCCAATTCGCCTTCGGATCTCCGTGTCGCACTTTCCATCTCCTGTTAGAACACTTCCTAGGTACTTAAATTCTTGGACTTGTTTGATTCTGTTATCCCCCACCCGATTACTGTACCTATATAAACGTATATTTCCTTCCCTGTCTGTGTATGTGTTTCATGATGTTAGGTGAATATTTATTAATATTCACGCAAACGAAACATGCCGGTTATGACTGAAGACATCAGGAAAGGCCCCTATATTTTTTTTAAACATAAAACAGTAATTAAATTTAAATATCTTGTTTTAATGAATTTACTTCTATAATATTTGGAAAACAAAATCTTATTTGATTTAATGAATCGAGAATATTGTAATTCATTTTGATAGCTGTTTACGATAAATGCGGGTTTGTGTTTTCTGGTGATAAGTGTATGTGTGTTTATTAACAGCAAAAATATTAGCGCCGTGGTGCAATGGGTAATGTCTGGGAATAGGAAATCAGAGAGGAGAGTTCGAGTTTGTTGCAGTCACTTACGCACACATATCCTTGAGAAAGGTGTGAATTCATCTTCTTGCTCCTCGTTATTGAATCGTCCGGTTCACGCTCCACCCACGTCTATTGAACAGGTGAAGAGGCTCATCCCTTGTTCCCTGTTTAGAATGTGGTTTCCGGCTTTCTCTTTTCCAATCTTGTTACTCCTTTTTCTTTTTTTTTTCAATTGGAGTAGATAGACTAAACTATCGCCCGGTTCTCACTCCACCCACGTCTATTGAACAGGTGAAGAGGCTCATCCCTTGTTCCCTGTTTAGGATGTGGTTTCCGGCTTTCTCTTTTCCAATCTGGTCACTCCTTTTTCTTTTTTCTTTTTTTCAATTGGAGTAGATAGACTAAACTATCGCCCGGTTCACACTCCACCCACGTCTATTGAACAGGTGTAGAAGCTCATCCCTTGTTCCCTGTTTAGGATGTGGTTTCCGGTTTTCTCTTTTCTAATCTCTTCACTCTTACGTAGCCTCCTGCACATCAGTGGCGTTACCGCCTTGCTTGGGGTGATATGATTAAAAAAAAAATAGCTAGGACGCCTGGATCCTGTTGCCTTATTTGACAACCATTTTACCGCAGAAAGAATTGGCAACCAATCGTGTTTCACGTATGGCACTAAAATGACTGATTATTTATGACTGAAGACAAGAGGGAAGCCTTCATCGTGCCTTACATATAAGACTGGAAGTGGAATTTAATAGCTAAGGGAAACGAATTCCCAGCGTCAGAGATAATAGGATTGGTTTTGATAGTAGCTCTGGATAAAATAAATGTCTTATAGATTATGAGAGAGAGAGAGAGAGAGAGAGAGAGAGAGAGAGAGGAATGAAATAGAAAGAAAAAGAGATGAAGAGAGTCAATTGTTAATCTTATAGAGATGACGAAGATCGATTTCGCACCTAAACAAATGACTCTTCTTGATGACGAATAACGAGACTCCATTTAAACTGTTAATCTGAATGGATATTAAAACCATTTTTTTTATTAAATAAGTGCCTTAATTGATCCGATTTTCAAGTGTTGTATTCTTCTTCTTCAAGGCTTCCTTAAACTAGTATCCTGATCTTTTTTCCTGTATTCCAAATGTTGTATTCCGTGAAAATAGTATTTACAAAGGTTATTAGTATCCAATACAAGAATAAGGGTTAATCGTCTCAACCGTCGTAAGACGTAGTATGAGCAATGGGTACTTCCGGGTCGTCACCGGAAGTCTACGACTGACTTGTTGATCGGCTGCTCGGCACACTCTCTTCCGTAGATGCCACCATTACTTTACATAGTAATGGAATAGTTTATTATAGCCGAATAGGCGCGGGCGTCCGAACACCAAAATGTTCAGAATTAAAATATTGTTCTTATTTGTTATGGTGCCCTATCTATAAGAATGGACTCTTCCTCCGTCAATAAATAATAACCTTAGTGACTTTCGGGAACGCAGCTGTGAGACAGCTGTGTGACAGTCGTGGCGCGGTGTTAAACCCGACTTTGTGTCACAGCGCATCTGAATGGGTAGAAATAGACAATGCAAAGTGCTTGAATTCGGCGTTGCGGAAGCTGGGTAAATTTTAACCACGTACGCGCTCGGGTTCCTCACGCTAAACCCGACCATGTGTTCCTTCCCGCCAGAGTGGGAAGACTTCGGGTTAATATCCGGCCATACAGAGAGAGTTATGATAGTTCGTTAGAGTACCGTTGGAGTCAGTCGAGACATAGTAGTATAACTGTTCGTAGGTAGCTATAACAGCAACAGTATACCACCTACAGGTTTAGGAAACTAAAATAAAACAGATAAAAGAAGCTAAATACCTGGAAAGTGTTTTGACAGAGATTTGAAAGTGTGACATTGAGATCCGAAGACTCATTGGCATGGCCAAGGACGCATTTTTAAAAGCTAATTAGTGTACTGAGAGACAGTAAGATCTCATCTAAACTTATTTATAAATGGAACTTTGTGTGTGTGTGTCTATGTGTGTGTGTGTGTGTGTGTGTCCTCGTTACCTATAGACTCCGAAACGGCTGAACCGATTTTCTTGAAGATTTACACCGTTGTACTGGTGGTCTTATAGTGAGTTATCAGTTATAGTGAAGTGCTTGTGTGTTGAAATAGATTAGTTTGTTTTGTTTTGGCCTTGTTATGGAGATGCTCGGCAGCCTCAACATTTTCGGGAAAGACATAAGAATAATCAAGAATCTCTACTGGCAGCAAACGGCCTGCATACAGGCAGGTAACGAACTCAGTAGATACACAAAGATAGAAAAAGGCGTAAGACAAGGATGTGTCTTTTCACCGGATTTGTTCAACCTATACAGCGAGAATATTTTGAGGACCCTAGATGACACGCCAGGATTTGTTATTGGAGGCCACAACTTGAACAACATAAGGTATGCGGACGATACAGTGCTGATTGCGGACACGGAAAGGAAACTACAAGACCTCATACAGAAAGTAGTAGTGGAGAGTGACAAAAAGGGACTACAAATAAACTCTAAGAAAACTGAGTGAATGGTCATCAGCAAAAGATACAACCCAAAATGCCAAATACAGGTGCGAGATATCAGAATCAAGCAAGTACAAAAATTTAAGTACCCAGGAAGTGCTCTAATGGAAAGTGCGACACGGAGATCCGAAGGCGAATTGGCATGGCAAAGGACGCGTTTCAGAAGATGAGCAAAATACTAACACACAGGAAAATCTCAATAGAAACAAAGAAAAGAGTGCTGGACTGCTACGTGATGTCAGTTCTTCAATACGGCAGTGAATGCTGGACAATATCATCGAAAATGAGGACAAAACTGGAAGCGGCCGAAATATGGTTCTACAGAAGGATGTTACGGATATCGTGGACTGAGCATGCAAGCAACGATGAGGTGTTGGAAAGAATGGCAACAAAAAGGAAATTGATACTGAGCATCAGGAGGAGACTACTGAAGTTCCTGGGACATGCAATGAGGAAGGAGAGCCTGGAGGAACCTGATACTGACTGGTCAGATAGAAGGAAAGAGAGACAGAGGAAGGCAGTGGATAACATATTTGCAGGGTCTGATCAGGTGGATGACGGAACGGGGGTTGCCAGGAGCAACAGGAGCAAACATACTAAGAGCCACAAAGGATAGGGAGACATGGAGAACCATGATCGCCTACGATCTGAAGGGAGAGGGCACATAGAAGAAGAAGAAGTTAGATAGTTATAAGAGGGGTATAAAACAAGGAAATCAATTTGTAAATTGAAACAACAATTTATACACATATAAATCAATTAAGGCTTTTTAAAAAATAAAATTAATGTATTTTGGTTAATACAAGGTTGTTAAAATGTTCGTAGTTGTCCTTGCAAGAAAGAGTTTATGTGTACGTAGGCAGGAACGTATTTGTGCATGTATGTATGTATGAGCGCTCTCGGTGGGTAAGAGTATTCGCTCGGACTTAAAGGGTTCCGTTCGGTTATCAATTATAAGGAAAGGTAAACGAGCAAACGGTGAGAATAAAGAGGTAAGGGAGAAAGATAGAGATACTAATAACGATCGTTTGACGTTTGTTAAGGGTACGTATTAATTACGCTCCTCTTCTTCTCTCTGGCGACATTCGAACTTGCTCTGTCTTTTATTTCGTTTGTGGGGCTCGGAAGGTCATTTGAGAATTCACTCCCGGATGTGATTTTGGCCTTTCCATTGGACAACAAACAAACATCGCGTCGGTTCGCGAAGAGGGTCCGTAAAAGGATTTATTTCTGATAATTGAAGATTATTTGAATTTTGGTTTTATTTAGATGTTTCTTATTTTCTTTTGAACGAAAAACATTTCGCATCACGGTATGAAATTAAACGAGTTTTGTGTTGGATTCGCTTTTGGGTGTGTACTAAGCAAAGTTCGTAAATTCGAGTGTTTTTTTTTTCTAACAAAATCAATGTGTCAGTGTTTAGCATTTGAATTTTAAATCTAGATCTTGTTTTGTTCTCGACAGTCTTCTCTTGTTTACTTTACCTGCAATTTTAGAGCTACACTATTTCTAGACCTAATATGAACAAACTCTCGCTAGAACCTATAACAACTGCGTGGTGAGTTCGATCCTTACTGAGTACCCCATACTTTCGGCCTTGGGCCATATCTAAGCAATGCTTAGAAAATCAACTACCTCTGTACCTATTACGCATACTTTGTGAGTCCATTTCTGTAAGTGTTGGCAGGTGAAACCATTCGCTGTAGTTGGTGTTGGCATGCATATATATATATGTACTTTTTACGATTTATTTTTAAAACAGTGTACTGACTTCCTGGTCGATGTTTAAAAATAAGAAACAAATGAACAATTTTTACATCCGTGGAATAATTCATGAGAGTAGGTGTTGATAATGAATAGAGACGCAATATTATGTTATCACATGGGAACACTTCGCCGAGTTGGTATTTTTGAATATTCTTTATCTTGATATTCGATAAGACTCGTCTGGGTAAAATATTTTTTCTTGCTAGCTGCCACACCTCCGGACTCTTTCTCAAATGAGTTAAAACGCACAAACCACCCTCACCCACAGACGCGGGTGCTCACAGACACATACGCAAACATGACTCCCGCCACACACACACACACACACACACACACACACACACATATATATATGTATGTATATATATATATTATAAATTATATTTTAGAACGTGTACAGAATTTTTTTATATATATCCACTACAAATTGTACATTTGTTTCGACATTGAAACTTACAGATTCCTGTCCACACCGCCAGATGAGACATTGTAGTAAGTTTCAATGTCGAAATAAATGTACTATTTGTAGTGGATATATATATATATCTAAAAAAAAGTCTGTACATGTTCTAAAATATAATTTATAATAAATATTCACAGCTCTATATATTATATATCGAGCACGGTTTTAAATTAAAGTTTTGGACGTTGTAAAAAATGTTTTCTTCGTTTTGTATTCACTCGGATATATATATATATATATATATATATATATATATATATATATATATATACATGTGTACGTGTGTGTGCGTTTTCATTCCGAATGTAGATGTAATTAATGTATATCAGCTTATATATTCGAAAAGAAAAGTATTAATATTTATTGTCATTTATCGAGTACCAGCACCAACTCTGATGCAAATGAATAATCATTTTATTGAAAGTTATTTTGTTTCGACAAGCGTCTGGAATTAAATTATATAAAGTAAGAGTTATTTTTCCTTTCTTTCTTTCGTTTGTCGGGCTGTCTCAGGGTTTTCAAAACTTCCTTTTATTTTTCTTTTATGTATATTTCCCATATATATATATATATATATATATATATATATATAATCATCCGCAGACAGATCTGTTTCACTGTATCACAGCTCATCAGTACGGTTAGACTCCGATTGCTTTTAACCCAGGATTGAAAACCCACCGAACTGGCGTCAGTCGGCGATCCTACCTCTGGGCTATGGGCGCTCGGTAGAAGAAGGCAAACTTTTTAGCGTGTATATTATACACGCCCAATAGCCAGAGTGCTCTAATTCAATACTGAATGAGCGATGCGTACATGCCAGAGTAACTACTGTTTTTCCAAGTCTACCATTCTTCCAGAGTGTTCCAATATTGAATGATAGCTCTCACGCGGTGTGACATCAAAGAACCGCATTACAAATTTACGAAATGCCTTTACTATTTTTAATAACTGTTATTTTTAGTAACTGGTGGATGTTTTTATGTTAACGTCCTTGTAACCTCTCTGAAGATGGCTCATGTGAGCCGAAAGCTTAGAACCAACTTAATAAAAGATTATCCAAATGTTGGACAGTTTTCGTTTTTATTTTCACCTGTAATTAAAGCCAAAATACGATGTTTAGAAAGGTTCGTTATTAAACATAATAGACATTCATTGCCTCTTATATTTAACAGTATATGTTTAGAAAATTATCTTCTGTCTCAATACACTTTATATGTATGTATTAGGACAACTCCAGTTTACTCGTTGATGACCGTTAGGATACCCGCAATGGCTGTCCTATATTTTTGGTAGCGTTTTCACAAGTCTTATAATTCAATGTGCATTGTGGTGCAGTGAATATCGGCTCGGATCGAGAAGTTGGGGAGCAGAGTTCGAATTCCAGTTGAATTCATTGCATTCACTTACGCGCAAATACCATTGGGAAAGGTATTAATACATCTCTTTCTTACAGTTATAGGTTAAATAACAGCACACTTTGGGTTCTATAGCCTTGGCTGGCAACCAGTCTACCGCAGAAAGCAATGGCAACCTACTGCGGGAGAATCTTCTGCCAAATCAGTCATGTCTCTTTCGAGACATGATCGCCCAAGCGTGTTTCACGTATGCCACTTAACTGATTATAATTCAAAGAGAGTTTCTTTGCTAAAAACGAGATTAGACTAGATTTCTGGATAATTAAACCAATATTGATTACTAACAAAGATGTTTTTGTTTCTGGAGTTGTTTTTAGTTTTTACATCCAAATACGCATAGTCCTTCAAAGTTTCCGCGAAAAAGACCTGAATTGAGAAAAAAAATGATCAGAAATAATTATTTTTTTAAGAACTTCTAAAGAAAGAAATTATCAGTGAGAATAAGAAAAAAAGATCTTAGAAATAATCTTTCTTACAATGCATTTTTTATTTTCTTGAATGAAAAGCTAAATATGTTTTTGAGATAGAGCCACAAAAAATCCTGGTTGTTCATGACCGATTAAAATTGTTGTCATATTGGACGATCTTTTCAAAGGGTTTTGTTTATCTTGAATACATTTGCGTTCATTTGAAATTCATAGGATCTTTTGGCGTTTAAGCGAAGAGAAGTCAACAGGGATTTCAACTGTACAAGGAGTCAAGGAAAATGAGACAAACTTATTCTCTTGACAATATTTTTAATTCTCTTATCTTGTTCTTTTCGCTATTTCAGTAAGGTTTTGGCCGTTAACAACTATGTATCATTGCATGCCCAAATCTATCTATCTATCTATCTATCTATCTATCTATCTATCTATCTATCTATCTATGTGTGTTCAATATCTATCTATCTATGTTTCTTCATTATCTATCTATCTATCTATCTATCTATCTATCTATCTATGTTTCTTCATTATTTATCTATCTATGTTTCTTCATTATCTATCTATCTATCTATCTATCTATCTATGTTTCTTTCATATCTATCTATCTATCTATCTATCTATCTATCTATCTATCTATCTATGTTTCTTCATTATCTATCTATCTATCTATGTTTCTTCATTATCTATCTATCTATCTATCTATCTATCTATCTATCTATCTATCTATCTATGTTTCTTCATTATCTATCTATCTATCTATCTATCTATCTATCTATCTATCATATCTATCTATGTTTCTTCATATCTATCTATCTATCTATCTATCTATCTATCTATCTATCTATCTTCATTATCTATCTATCTATCTATCTATCTATCTATCTATCTATCTATGTTTCTTCATTATCTATCTATCTATCTATCTATCTATCTATCTATCTATCTATCTTTATCTTATCTATCTATCTATCTATCTATCTATCTATCTATCTATCTATTTCTATCTATCTATGTTTCTTTATTATCTATCTATCTATCTATCTATCTATCTATCTATCTATCTATCTATCTCAGTGTGTTCAATATCTATCTATCTATCTATCTATCTATCTATCTATCTATCTATCTATCTATCTATCTATCTATCTATCTATGTTTCTTTATTATCTATCTATCTATCTATCTATCTATCTATCTATCTATCTATCTATCTATCTATCTATGTTTCTTCATTATCTATCTATCTATCTATCTATCTATCTATCTATCTATGTTTCTTCATTATCTATCTATCTATCTATCTATCTATCTATCTATCTATCTATCTATCTATCTATCTATCTATGTGATTGCATATAATACGCACACACATACTATGTGGAAGTGTAAAAGTGAGCCTAAAAGCTAGTGTTTAGTAATTAACTGCTTCTTCTAGATCTAAAATTTTCACTGTATAATGTTTGATCTATGCTGTTAACATTCAACAATGAAGGGTATGGAAAAAGAAAGATCCTGTTGAAAAATATATTTCTGTTGTGTAAAACTAATGCGTTTACATGCTTCGGCTACGTATCTTGCCTCTCTTGACGCAATGGTTTACAAATTTTACATGGAGTTCTGCTTTAAGTTCGGTCCTCTCTACTCTCTCTCCTCCTCCTCCCCTCTCTCTTTCTGTGTGTGTGTGTGTGTGTGTGTGTGTGTGTGTGTGTGTGTAAAGAATGTCATTTCTGAAGCCAGGCGACACTGAGCCTTTGCACTGAAAAAAGAATGAAATTCTGTCTTTCAAATTCATGTTTTTGCCGCATAGACACGACAGGTAACCGGTTCTGAGTCAGCCTGAGTGATTGAGGTGTTTAAAACGACAGCTTTAGATGGAAAGACAAAACTAATCGGATTTCTCCAGTGGCTTCTAGAAGACTTTATTTTCTCTTATTTTTGTTTGTTTCAATTCGATTATTTTGGAAAATATATTTATTTTATTACTAACGACTACGATCCTGGGCATGACGGTAAACTGCATCCGGCAGCAAGGCCTCTGAGTGGGAGGTTGTGAGGAGCATGGAACCATCTTTTAATTGCTTTTGTTCTCAGGTTCACCCCGACCCGGAGTGGTAGCAGCTGTTAGGGTCCCAGCTATGGGCAAATAGTTGACTCCCCGAACTGGGGTCAAAACACAAGGAAATTAAAAAAATCACATAATATATAAATATATACATAAAAATAGACTTCTATAGAAAAATATACATTTTTGAAGGAAAAATATAAATAACAATACATTTTTGAAAATAAAATCATCACCATTTTGAAGGAAAAATTATTCTCAGCAAAACATTTTTGAAAACAAACTAGAAGACATTTTCAGTTTTCTAAGATAAAAAAAATAAAAACAATTTTTTTAAAATTAAAATCTGACTAAATCAACCTTCTCACTATAACCGAACATTAAAGACATACTTTAAAACCCCACCTTTTTGGCAGTAAATAACCCATAGAGATGTTGATATGCCGTAAAACAAAACTCAAACTCAGATCCATTTACACAACATAGACTTTTATAGAAACATATACATAAAAGTAGACTTCTATAGAAAAAAATATACATTTTTGAAGGAAAAATACTACCAACAATACATTTTGTGAAGGAAAAAAAGGAGAAATTATTGCCATGATGAATTTTTGAAAAAATATTACCAGCAATACATTTTTCTAAACTAGAAGACATCTCGGGTTTTCTAAAATAAAAAAGAATAAAAACAAATAATTTTCATTAAACTCTGACTAAATCAACCTTCTCACTATAACCGAACATTAAAAAATACCTTAAAACACCACCTTTTGGGCATTAAATAACCCACAGAGGTGTTCATATGCCGTTAAACAAAACTCAAACTCAAACTTACGACTACTATTGGATTCATATAGAAAGAGTCAAGTTCGGCACAAGGACACAAATTAGGAGTGCTATTTAGAGCTTTAATTACTTACTAGACAAACTTCGACCTGAATACAATAACGCATTAGGAAAGTCAGCTATTATCTAAATTGAATATTATTTTCTATTATTATTGCATGAAGAAATACAGTCCTATTGTATATCTTCGAATTTTTCACCGGTCGGCCTGTGACTAACCTACGTTGTGTCTTTATTCTCGCTGGCGTCGATGTGCACCAAAAACTTCGCTGCAACGTCACAAAAACTGGAAAAAGGATTGCTGCATGCTCCAAAAAAGTTGAAAAGGATCTCTACATCGTCACAAATACCGTAAAAATATTGCTTCATGTTGACAAAAACTGGGATAGGATCGCTGCATGCCCACAAGAACTTAGAAAGGATTGCTGCATGGCCACAAAAAAATTAGGAAAGGACCGCGGCATGGTCAATAAAACTGCTGCCCGGTCGCAAAAGTGAATGCAATGAATTCGGCTGGAATTCGAACTCGGCTCCCCAAATTCTCGTTCCGAGCCGATATCCAATGCACCACAACGCACATTTTGACTCTAGCCCCATTCTCTCTTGCTGTAACTTCAAAGCGCTTAGCTGTTTACATAGACTTATGAGAAAATAAAAAAGAAATCCTATTTTTTTTTAAATGGTCGTTGCAATCCTTAAAGTAAAAGAAGAAGAATATGGCAAATGGTAAAATGGAAAAAAAAAATACACACAGGATACACGATTGATTTTATACGTCAGACAAGTGAATCTTTTGGCATAAATTTGTGGCATCACAGAATCGGTTTATTGGTGACATGTTTAAATAGCACAATCTGAAATCCTTTTCTGGATTTATCCCGGAGCCCTCACCTACTCTCTGCGCAAGGGGGAAAACAAACAAAGCAATTCTATGGCAATTCAATAAGATTTTCAAATTAGCTCAAAGATATTGCTTGATAACCTATTTTATTACTTCATATTAAAAAACACATTTATGTGTAACGATGCAGTATAATTTCGAAGGTTAATCTTGATTTGCAGTCGTCATATCTCAAGCTATGCAATATTTTTGTTTTCCTCTTTCTTTTAATGTATTGTTGGAATAAAGCAGGTACAAAAATTTATATACTGGGAAGTTTTCTGACAGAAGACGCAAAGTACGACACAGAGATCCGAAGGAGAATTGGCATGGCGAAAGACGCATTCCAGAAACTGAGTAGAGTATTAAGAGACAGGAAAATTTTGCTAGAAAAGATTATTGTATTTCTATGTGATTTTGGTTCTTCAATATGGCAGTGAATGCTGGACAATATCATCAAAGATGAAGGAAAAACTTTAAGCAACTGAAATGTGGCTCTACAGAAGGATGCTGCGGATATCATGGATCGAGCATGTGAGCAATGAGAAAGTTTTGGAAACGGAAAGAAAATTAATACCGAACGTCAGGAAGAGACAGCTAAAGTTCCTGGGACATGCAATTAGGAAGGAAGGCTTGGAAAATTTGATACTAACAGGTCAGACAGAGGGAAAAAGAGACAGGGGAAAGCAGCGGATGACATACTTGATGGGCCTGATCGGATGGATGGCAGCGTGGTATAACAGGAGAACGCGTGCTAAAAGCCTCCAGGGACAGGGAGACGTTGAAAGCCATGATCGCCTACGTCCTGAAGGGACAAGGCACATAGAAGAAGACTGTTTATAAGAAATTATAATGTGGCTATAAATGGGGGGAATCAAATCGTTATATACTCCGAAACGGCTGAACTGATTTTCTTGAAAATTTACACAGTTGTATTATAAGCGTCTGCGAGTTTTCTTAGCTGCGTTTTGTGTCGAGGTAACCCCGAAAAATATCGAAAATCGATAATCGAAAAAATCGGGTTATAGAAGGAGTGGTCCGATTTTAATCAAATTTGATACACTCATAGACAATAACATAAGAAACGATATTCAGGAAGTTTCAAGGTTGCAGTTCTTACAATAGTGCAGAAAATTTGATATCGATATTTTTCTTTCAGCCTACGGTTTCGCTTTAACTGGAAACAACTATCGTTTTTTAGTCTTTCGTGACAACGTCCAAAGAGTCTGAGCTCCAAGACCATGGATTAGTTTTAAAGCTTTCATTACACCCGAGCAACGCCGGGCTATACTGCTAGTATATATATATATATATATATATATATATATATATTTCTCCTGACGTGCTCATGGATCGAGAGACAATAGCGAGGCAGGGTCGGACCAGTTCGCTCTCTTCACTATCATTTATTATAATTATAAAAGCTTATGCCGCGTGTTTGCTCCTAACAGTAGGGTATTTTTTTTCAATAATTTTGCCGTTGAATTGTGAAGAATATATATATCGGTCAAAAATAATGTTTAAAGGAATCATTTCATATATATATATATATATATATATATATATATATATATATATAAATTCTCTCTAATATAAAAAAAGACCGTTATATATATATATATATATATTTCGGTCGGTTTTCAATCCTGGGTAAAAAAGCAATCGGAGACTAACCGTACTGATGAGCTGTGATACGGCGAAACAGATCTGTCTGCGGATGACAATCAATATATATATATATATATATATATATATATATATCCTTCCTGTAACGGTCAGTGGCTTAGATTATTTTATTTTTTACTCATGTCTTAATGTAAAATACTCAATAATATGTACAACAATATATATGTTGTATATATATATATATATATATATATATATATATATATATATATCCTTCCTGTAATGGTCAGTGATTTGGGATTATTTTTTTGTTGGTTTTTTTTTGTCTCTTCTATCTCTCTTGAAATAATTTGAATCTAATTCCATTCCCTCTTGCTTTAACTTCAAAGTGCTTAACTTTTAAGATAGACTCATGAGGAAACAACAACAACAACAACAAAAAAAGAAATCCTATATACCTAGTTGTTGGTACATGAATATATATGTTGCCGTCATTTTAGGCGGCAGATCGATATAAAAATATTTTGCTGTCATTTTAGACGGCACGGGCTCAATAGCTTTATAATAGTCGTTTTTTTATCAATGTATTCTCCTTCTCTCGTTTTTTGTTTTAAAAAAAAAATTCTTCCTTTCGATATATTGTCTCTCTTATTCGTCTCAGTTTCTAATTCAGTCTTCCAAAAAAAAAAAAAAAAAACAAGTTAAAATGAAAAAAAAAGAAACAACTATCTTGCCAAAAGTCTGTCTAGACACCATTTTCTTTTTTTTTTTTATTGTCTGTGCTGGGTATAGGGTTGAAGGTTGGCGCTGTCTATTTCTTGACCAAACACGCACACAACCATCTTGTGCACGCTCCGATAATTCCTTGTCGCTACTCAGGCTTATCAAATTGATGCATCAGCGGGAACACTGGTAACGTCCTACATCGCCTAGTTGCGTTGAACGAACCAACTCGTTGATGGCGACCGAAGCGAAAGCACGCTGAATGATTTGGACGGAGACATAAAACAAAAGAGAAATGTCACGCGACTAGCGTTGTTTGGTACGCTGCGATGACGAGCACCCATATTAAATGGTACTACATGCATGCACACACCTGCACACTAATACCCCACTTCGCGCAACAGTTCTTTCTGCTTCTGATCACAATAAACAATATTCGCAGACACAATAGTAGTCAGAAACTTCACAAGTATCGCTTTAGATAATGGGATCTTTAATGTTTTTTTTTAATGGATACTAAGACATGAGTACCAAACTCCGTTTATCTTGTCCCATTGCCAGTCATTCTTATCATGATCATCGATAATATTTTAGCATCTTCTTAAAGATGTAAAGATCAGGAAAATGGTATATATATATATATATATATATATATATATATATATATATATATATATATATACTACGGGCCATTTTTAAAAGAAATTATGTATTTCATACTATTTTTAGTATTTATTGACAAGTGGATAATTCTAAATGAAAATAGAATGGTTCTTTTGTTATTATTACTTTGCAAAATTTTACAAGGCGAGGAAGCAAAAATGAACTCGTCCGAATCGTCCTAAATTTTCTTCATTCTTTCATTGATGAAACTGCAATATAGGTAATTATTAAATATTTATAAATTCACTTGCTGCACATGTTATTGTGAAGTATTAACAAAAGAACCATTCTATTTTTATTTAAAATTATTCACTTGGCAATAAATAATAAAAAATAATATGAAGTACATCAATTTTTAAAACACTTGGGTGACATAATAATTATGCCCGGTAGTGTAAAAATTAAAAAAAAAATTTAAATTTTTAAACGTTGATCTAGCAGTTAACTCCACACCACCTACTGCTGCTAACGCTAGGGTCAGGCCACATACCTCCCACTACCAAGGAAGAATTACTACTTATTCCTCTCCCCAGCCCAACCCAATGAAAACCAATACATCCCAACCTCTTCCTTTACCTAAACTAACCTCTTGGTTTAGAGTTTTCTTCATTCTCTGTTTATGAGGGGTCGAAGAATGCATACCTTAAAATGACATGTTGAAAATGGCTATTTCCCCACTAAGTTTTATCAGAATTTACAGATAAATATATATATATATATATATATATATATATATATATATATATATATATTTTCTTTTTTTCAATGTAAAAATAACAAAAGAACCATTCTATTTTCATTTGGTAATAAATACTACAAATAGTATGAAATACATTATTTCTTTTAAAAAACCTGAGGTTGCTTAATAATTATGGCCGGTAGTGTATATATAATGTATATGTAATAAATATTTGCATCAAGCCGTTTTTTTCTGATTCATGACATATATATATATATATATATATATATATATATATATATATATATATATGTGTGTGTGTGTGTGTGTGTGTGTGTGTTTGTGTATGTGTGTGTGTGTGTGTCTAAACATAAACATGTATATTCAACACCTTAAAGCTACGGTCTGTTTCATGCCAAATGCATTCGATTGCGTTTAGCATGTCAAAAGTTGTCGATTCTGGGGGTTGACTTCAATTTCCCTTCTTATATTTCCCTAGCTCTATCTCTGACATTGAACATTTTAACATTTTAACATATAAATATCAGCTATGTGCCATACGCGATACACACTTGGGTGATCATGCCCGTTTTGACTGACAGAGCAAAAGATTCTCTCACAGCAAGTATTTGTCTATATTTTGAGATGAAATAGTTTTTACACTATTTACATTATTCGGACAATTGTCCTCATCTTTGTTGCCATTTGTACGACGTTTCGCTCATTGTACGCTCCGGTCTTCTTCAGGTGATAGGAAATTCGAACTGAATCTTTTATTACGATCACTGAGTATATCATTCTCAATTCTTATGCGAAGTTTCTTTTGGTAGTCATGCGTTATCTCACTCTAACCGGAATCTCTTAGTTGCTTGTTCACGACTTAGTATTGCAATATGAACTCTGGTAAAAATACGAGTGAAAATCATGAACATCAAAAAATACTAGAAAAAACCATTAACACCAAAATTTGCAATATGGACTCTGGTAAGAAATGGTAACTGAACATTAGGTTTATAAGTCCCAGAAATTCAGTTGACACATGGCCCAGTAGATACAGACGTTGGTTAGTTCCAGTGATTTAACCCAAAGAGTTGCGAGTTCAAATACCATGCTACAAGAGTGGTGAACAAGTAGCTTAGAGAGTCCAGTTAGAGTGAGATAAATCATGACTACCAAAAGAGGCTTCATACAAGGAATAAGAATGATATGTCCCAGTGGTCGTAATAAAAAATTCGGTTCGAAATTCTTAGCGCCTGAAGAAGACCGTACAAATGCCAACAAAGATGAATACAATTATCCGAATAATGTAAATAATGTAAGATGCCATTAATTTCTACGAACCAAAGCTGTAGAATGTTATTTAATCCATAGAAGAGAAGAATTCATATGTGAATGCAACAAATTCAACTGGAATTCGAACACACCGATTATTCACTGCACATCCTATACATCCTAAATATATAACGGACCTCATATATATATATATATATATATATAAACTTATTTATAAATGGAAATTTGTCTCTGTGTGTGTGTGTGTCTGTGTGTGTGTCTGTGTCTCCGTTACCTATAGACTCCGAAACGGCTGAACCGATTTTCTTGAAAATTTACACAGTAAGCGTCTGCAAGTGTTCTTAGCTAGGTTTTGTGTCGAGGTACCCCCGATAAATATCGATAATCGAAAAAATCGGGTTATAGAAGGAGTGGTCCGATTTTAATCAAATTTGATACACTCCTAGACAAAGACATAAGAAACGATATACAGAAGTTTCAAGGTTGCAGTTCTTACAGTAGTGCAGAAAATCGATTATATATATATATATATATATATATATATATATATATATATATATATATATATAAAAGGCAAGACCTTTGTGTGTGTGTCTGTTTATCTGTTTGTATATCCTTTATACAAATCCACAATTTTTATCCGATTCTCACCAAACTTCACACAAATATTTTTTTAGGCTTTTTCTGAGCTCCAGGACCATGTATTAGTTTTAAAGCTTTCATTACACCCGAGCAATGCCGGGCAATACTGCTAGTATATATATATATATATATATATATATATATATATATATATATATATATATCAGGTAATTAATTATATATATATTATGAATTAGAATATATTCTAATTTAGTCTAGTTTAGAATATGTACAAATCACAATCTACTACAATGTGTACATTTTGTTTCGACATTGAAAAGACAATGTCTAATCAGTTAGTAAACGCTATTTTTTGAAGGGAGATGGAAAATTCGCTTCCTTATATTGGTAAATTATTGTGTACGAGGTAAAGGGGGGTAGAGAAAAAGAGAAATCAGAATTGGTGAATGTAAAAGTGACATTGAACAAAAAGAGGAAAACGGGGGAGAAAGAGAGAGGTAGAAGAGACATCAAAGTCACCAGGTTTAATAGTAGAAAATATAGTATGATCATATACAGCCTTTGATGGCCCGGCGTTTGGGGTTAACAAAGAGGAAGAAGTAAGAAAATGCATAGGGGGTGGGAAGAAAGTAAGAGAAGATGGGTGAAGAAAAGAGAGGTGTGAGAGATAGCATAACAAGTGAATAATTGTAAATCAAAATAGAATTGTCCTTTTGTTAATACTGCACAATAACATGTGCATCAAATGAATTTATAAATATTTAATGATTACCTATATTGCAGTTTCATCAATGAAAGAATAAAGAAAATTTAGGGTGATTTGGACGAGTTCATCTTTGCTTCTTTGCCTTGTAAAAATTTGCAAAGGAATAATAACAAAAGAACCATTCTATTTTCATTTAGAATTATCCACTTGGCAATAAATATTAAAAATAGTATGAAATACATAATTTCTTTCGAAAAACTGGGGTGGCCTAATAATTATGGCCGGTAATGTGTGTGTATATATATATATATATTACGGAAAATCCCGGAGATTAACGAAATGGAATTCAAGATCAAAATACTGTTCAAACAAATAAAATACATACATACATACATACATACATACATATATATATATATATATATATATATATATATATATTAAAAAAGGATTAATTCAAAGATGTTGAATGGTCATTTCGATATGAAGATCCCCACGGGGGACAACACATCACCTCAGCAACAGAAAAATTTTTCTGAAAGGATTTTTCTGTTGCTGAGGTGATGTGTTGTCCCGCGTGGGGATCTTCATATCGAAATGGCCATTCAACATCTTTGAATTAATCCTTTTTTAATATATATTGGCTCTGTAATATTTTATTACATGGAGCTCTCTTCCTGTATCATTTTTTAATATTAAAATAAAATTTTGAATATTAATTAGGATCGGGTTTTTTGGAATTTACCTTCCTGCTTTTTTCCCTTGGATTAAAATATCTGAATGAAAATATATATATATATATATATATATATATATATATATATATATATATATATGCGTGTGTGTGTGTGTGTGTATTTTCTTTACCGGTAACACAATTCTGACTTTCATGCACAGCACTATCGTCAGATGCTGATTGAAAACTAACTGTTCCATTATTTAAATACTGATATACAGTGAAACCTGCCGTATGCGACCATCTTTGTCATCGACCACCTGCTATTAACGACTGCCTTTATATGCAAAGACGATTTGCTAATGTTAATTGACCCTTAGTGAGCGACCACCTCCAGAACGCGACCAGCGACTAACATCAACGAGTAAAAATCACCGATCAAGCGACCGTTTAAAAAAATCCATTTTGGTTGTACACTACGAACATTTAAATTAGGAGAAACTAAATGAGTAATTTATTTCATTTTCATTTGATCTTAGCCAGGAACACTTCTTCATTGTTTTGTTATTGTAGTGTTGTATCAAACTGTTATTTCTTGTTGAAATGTACATTGCCTGAGTTCACCTCACGGTCAAATATCTTGTACAACATGTATTGCATTTTACATGTTCAAGAGATTTATCGCGGTCTCTGTACTGACTTGAATAAATTCAAGGATTGGGAAAATCGCAATTATGTCCCTTTCTCAAATGTCTATCTTTTTCATTCTTTTATTTTTTTGTGTATCTACTCTATTTCTATCTGGGTTTATCTATCTCTATCTCTCTGTTTCTCTACCCCCACCCACGGTCGCTGTCGGTTTTTTGTAGGTTTTATTTTTTTGTTCATGAATTATCGCAGATTCTCTTTTGCTATCACTCACTTCTAAGGAAAAAAACCGAAACCGTATACGTCGCGAATTTTTTCAACCTACATATTTTATAAGAAATGGCTAGTAATAGTACAGGCAAGAAAAGGAAAGCAATAACTGACTTTATTTTAAGTCTACTTAATAAATATTTAATATTTTTTTGTGATAAATATTTTGGTCTCTTGTTGACCGTTTTAAATACGTTTTTTAAAATTTTAAAATGAATTATGCTGAATAAATTTCTTTAAAGTTAGGCCATTTTCTTACGTTCTCGTTTATTTATTACCAGATTACATGGTAAAATTCTAATATGCACATTCTGATGAGTGGAATATACGCTCTTGGCGTAAATAGGTCATGACTACGAGCCTATAGTGAGCGACCACCTGCCGTATACGACCGTTTTTGTGGCAGTGGGGTGGTCGCATACGACAGGCTCCACTGTATATAACGTACTGTAATGATAGCTGATTAGATTTGAAATTCGCATTAATAACCGTAAGACTAGCAAATCAACTATAGAAACATATACTGGTATTTAAGGACAGTTTTGTTTATGTTTTCTTTATGATATTGTCTTCATTTGCTTTTATGTTTTAGTTCATCGCTAGGAAATAACTAGGAAACCTAATTAAGATGATTTCAGAAAAAGAAAAGAAAAAACGTTCTTATTATATATATATATATATATATATATGTATATATATATATATATATATATATATATATATATATATATATATATATTACACCACCTCAAGCACATATACACACCCACGTGTTCACCCTGTTTGTATGCGTGTATGTTGCTTGGATAGATGAAATAGGAGACTTTTTGTATAATTGAATTAAATATATTTATATACCCGAGATTAGATAAATAAATAAGTAGATGAATACGGTTATTATTATAGATGGATTTTGATTTGAAATTCTCACTGTGTAATACTCAGCCGATATGATCAATATTATACATTGAAGCGTATTGGAAAGGAGCAACATTGTGATTAAGATAACAGTTTTTTTTATATAAAATATGCTTTTCTATATATATATATATATATATATATATATATATATATATATATATGTGAGAAAAATTAAGGCAGGCACGTTATATATATATATATACTACATTATATATATATATATATACACTACATTATGTATATACACTACACTATATATATATATATATATATATATACATATATATATATATATATACACTAAACTATATATATAGATATATCTACACTACACTATATATATATATATATATGTATATATATATATATACTACACTAGATATATACTACACTAGATATATACTACACTGTATATATACTACACTATATATATATATATATATATATATATATATATATATATACACCACCGACCATAATTATTAGACCACCCCGGGGTTTTAAAAATATGGAGTTTTTCATACAATTTTTTAGTATTTATTGCCAAGTGAATAATTGTAAATGAAAATAGAATGGTCCTTTTGTTAATAGTGCACAATAACATGTGCATAAAATGAATTTATAAATATTTAATAATTTCCTATATTGCAGTTTCATCAATGAAAGAATGAAGAAAATTTAGGGTGATTCGGACGAGTTCATCTTTGCTTCCTTGTCTTGTAAAATTTTCAAAATTATAATAACAAAAGAACCATTCTATTTTCATTTAACTCTGTTAACTTAGTAATGAATACAAAAATAATATGAAATACATCACTTAAAACAAAAACTAGGGTGGCCTAATATTTATGGCCGGTAGTGTATATATACCTGAATATCAATAAATATGCATATACAGGCAATTACACGCACATATCCGACGTGTCTTAACCGCTCGACAATCTAAGACCAACGGTCCAACAAAGCCCGAATAGAACTTTTAAACATACATTTTCCTGGTTTTTTCGAAAAATTCATATTCGCTCTGTTTTCGTCTTCTAATATAAACAAAAACAATTTATTTAAGAACAATTTTACGGTAATGGATTAAATGCGATATATTATTAATTCATTTGTT
This sequence comes from Ascarosepion bandense, assembly GCA_037127315.1. NCBI lineage: Eukaryota > Metazoa > Mollusca > Cephalopoda > Sepiida > Sepiidae > Ascarosepion > Ascarosepion bandense. Next base: position 490,291 of record JBBBDQ010001830.1, read on the forward strand.
GTTCATGCTTACATTTGAACACAAAAACAAAGCAGATATGAACATTCGAAAAATAAGGAAAATGTATTTTTAAAAACAATATTGGGATACGCACAATATATAAATTTTTTTAAAGAAAACAGGGCTCAGTGTAATGAAACCAGCTATTTTCTCCTAAACTAAAAAACAAGTCATTCACCTTGACTCATAAGCATAAAACGCATATCCTCTGCCCTAAAATTATTGTACGTATTATTTTAACTTTTGAGATTTTACTTTCTAATTTTATGCTTAAGTTTGAGTTCAAATTGAATTAAATATAGACTTATTTATAAATGGAACTTTGTCTGTGCGTGTGTGTATGTGTGTGTGTGTTTGTGTCTGTGTGTGTGTGTCCGTTACCTATAGACTCCGAAACGGCTGAACCGATATTCTTGAAAATTTACACAGTTGTACTATGAGCATCTGCAAGTGTTCTTAGCTAGGTTTTGTGTCGAGGTACCCCCGATAAATATCGAAAAAGTTATAGGAGTGGTTCAATTTTAATCAAATTTGATACACTCATAGACAAAGACATAAGAAACGATATTCAGAAGTTTCAAGGTTGCAGTTCTTACAATAGTACAGAAAATCGATCTTCTATATATATATATATATATATATATATATATAAGGCAAGACGTTTGTGTGTGTGTCTGTTTATCTGCCTGTATGTCTGGATTTTTTCAGCCCTTTTATTTTAGTTTTTGCTTCGGGTTTGGCTCTAAGTAGGTATAATTGTAGTTCTTAGTCTCAGAGGACTTATTTAGCCTTCAAAATTCAGTTTACGACGAAAAAACTTATTTGATATCGATACCAGGAAATGAAAATTTGACTTACCTCCATTCATTTTTCTTTCAGTCTACGGTTTCGCTTTAACTGGAAACAACTATTGCTTTTTAGTCTTTCGTGCCAACGTTCAAAGAGTCCGAGCTCCAGGACCATGGATTAGTTTTAAAGCATTTCATTACACCCGAGCAATGCCGGGCTATACTGCTAGTCATATAAATAAAAAAGACTAAGAAAAAAAGCATAGCAAAATTATAACATTTAAATACGATGAAAAAATTCCTCCTCTTCTATGTGCCGTGTCCCCTTACAATCATGGCCATCCACATCTTCCTATCCTTAGTCGCCCTTAACACCCTTTCTCTTGTTACTCCTCCCAAACCCTGCTCTGCCATTCATTTGCTCAAGCTCATAAATCTAGAATATAAATGTATAGAAACTAGCGGGGCCACAAAGTGCAGGATCAGTTTATATATTGAGTATAATATAGAATTGACCCCTCACTTTATATCCACATTATATTTTTTATTTGTTTAGCAAATTCTGATTAGGTATGAATACACCTCTTCTCAATACTGATTACTTATTCATAAGTCTTCTTCTATATGCCGTGTCCCTTCAGGACGTAGGCAATCATGGCCTTCCACATCTTCCTATTTCTTGTAGCCCTTAACACCCTTTCTCTTTTTTGCCTTTCCCAAGACTCTGCTCAAGTATGCCATGCGTTCCTTTCCCTTATATCTCTTTCACCTCTATCCGTATGATGAGTATCAGATTCTCCAAGTCGTCCTTCCTCATTACATGCCACAGAAACTTCAGCTGTTTTTCTCAGATGTTTTCTTCAAGTTTCTTTTTGATTTCCATTCTCTTCAATGTTCTGGGTATGACGGTATACTGTATCCAGCGGCAAGGCTGGAGGTTGGGAGGTTGGGAGGAGCATGAAACCATCTCTTAATTGCTGTTGTTTCCAGGTCCACCCTGGTAGCACCTGTTAGGGTCCCAGCTTTGAGCCAATAGGTAACTCCCAAACAGGGGTCAACACAGTATGAAAGTATAAAAATTGTCTTCTATAAAAAAATATACATTTTTGAAGGAAAAATATTACCAATAATACATGTTTAAAGAAAAAACATATTACAATAACACATTTCTGAAGAAAAAAATATTACCAGCAGTACGTTTTTGAATATGAAACTAAAAAAATATCTTCAGTTTTCTAAAAAAAAAAGAACAAAACAAATAATAATCCAAATCTGATTACATGAACCTTCTCAATATAACTGAACATTAAAATATCTCAAAACCTTACCTTTTTGGCATTAAATAACCCACAGAGGTGTTGATATGCCGTTAAACAAAACTAAGACTCAAACTCATTCTCTTCAAAATCTCATCGTTGCACAAATATTCGGTCCAGGGCATCCTCAGCATCTTTCTGTAGAACCTCACTTCGGTTGTTAGACCACTCGACCATGAATGATACCACAGTCTAAACGTATTTAAATCAAGCTTATATAACACAGTTTTCGATTCTAGGCAAATAACCATCTCTGCTCTGAAATGTATCGTAATATCAACAAATGTAAACAGACAATGTTACGGAAAATCCCGAAGATTAACGAACTGGTTTAAAAACCAACATTTTGAAACTATTTATTGAACATTATTTCTAATCTATACTCGTATTCGGCAGGTTCATATGCTGCTGAATAATGCACATTTTCGTACAAAAATTATCGTAAATAATCAGGCTGGTAAAAATAAATAAGTTTGATTAAAAACAGAGTATCGATTAAAAATAATGTTCAAACAAATAATTTCAATATGTCGGTTGTTAAACCATTTCGTTAATCTTCGGGATTTTCCGTAACATATGTAGTTTTATTTGAACAGAATTTTTTTGGCAACACATCTGACGCATGTTGAAATCCTCACAGTATTTAGTGTTGAGGAGATCGCTATTTTTTTGTCGAAATTTACAAACTCGTATGTTTCGTTCAATTTCGAAAACCAATCGATGAAATTTGAATAAGCTGATTTGTTTGGAAAAACGTTATTTTTTATCTAAATAATCTTACAAAATCAAATGAGAAGTGACAACGTGTTTTTCCTAACAAGAAATGAGATTAATCATGGAAAATTGTTTTGCTTCTATTTTTTACTTTCTGAGTAAATATATGCCATGACTTTAGTTATTATAAAATGTCCGGCGTTGGTATGACAATAAATTTGCAACCGCCTCTGATCGGGTGAATTTGAGTGGTGTATATTGCTGACAATTCCATTACTATGAAAATACAATGCTGGAACTTATAAACGCATTTTGCCCCCAATTTGGCGGAGATTGAGTAACTATTTGCCCATAGCTGGGACCCTAACAGGTGCTACCACTCCGGTTCAGTGCGGACCTGGAAACAACGACAATTAAAAAATGGTTCCAGGCCCCACAAAACCTCCCGAGACCTTCATACCGAACGTAGTTTTGCATCATACACAGGACGATAGACGGGTTGGGATTTTGGATTGCGTATTAAAAAGGAACAAAAATAAATAAACTCTCAGAAATTTAAACTTCAGTATTTTACTAATTCTGAAATTTCCAATCCGTACTTCACGTCTAGTTTATTTCTTTTTCAACTACTTATTTCTATCTATCTATCTATCTATCTATCTATCTATCTATCTATCTATCTATCTATCTATCTATCTATCTATCTATCTATCTAATTCTCCTCATATCTATCTATCTATCTATCTATCTATCTCAGTTTTTAATATCTATCTATCTATCTATCTATCTATCTATCTATCTATCTATCTATCTATCTATCTATCTACCAATATCTCCTCATATCTATCTATCTATCTATCTATCTATCTATCTATCTATCTATCTATCTATCTATCTATCTATCTCCTCATATCTATCTATCTATCTATCTATCTATCTATCTATCTATCTATCTATCTAATCTATCATATCTATCTATCTATCTATCTATCTATCTCAGGTTTTAATATCTTTTAATATCTATCTATCTATCTATCTATCTATCTATCTATCTATCTAATCTTCTCCTATCATATCTATCTATCTATCTATCTATCTATCTATCTATCTATCTATCTATCTATCTATCTATGCCTGTTCATTATCTATCTATCTATCTATCTATCTATCTATCTATCTATCTATCTATCTATCTATCTATCTATCTATCTATCTATCTATCTATCTATCTATCTATCTATCTATCTATCTATCTATCTATCTAATTCTCCTCATATCTATCTATCTATCTATCTATCTATCTATCTATCTATCTATCTAATCTATCTATCTATCTATCTATCTATCTATCTATCTATCTATCTATCTATCTATCTATCTACACAGATTTAACATTTTAGAATCTAAAATTGAACATAACGCTACAAGTATTTCACAGATATTAAATAGTATCACTGAAAAGCATAGATTCAACACAGAATTGTGCGGATGACGCAATGAAGTCATCGTGCGAAATTCAGGCAGGGGACCGTTACGAAAATAATTTTTTTCATACTTCACAAGCGTTTGGAACTTTTTTGTAGGATCAGCAAGACTTCATTTTTCTTCGTACACATCTTTGAACGGCCGATACTAATCGTACTTTAACCTCTGACTTCTGAGGCAGTATTCGGAAAGTAGTCTATGCAAACAGGTTATCTATATCAGTAAAAGTGACGAGGGTGGACGTTGTGTAAATATTTGTCTATTTGATAGATTTGACTTAGCGTCTGTATTTTGCGGTCTAGCTCGACGGGAGTTGCGCTCAGGTGTAGATTAAAATTTTAGAACGCTAACGACACCTTGAAATTTTTCAGAAAGCCACAATTACAGGTAAAAAAATATATATTATCGCCCAACAAAGTCAGGGATCGGTTTATGTATTGATTATAATATAGAATCGATCACCCCACTTTATATTATCTATATCTTTATATCTCCCACCCCAATCCAATAGAGACATTCTACATTGTTATCTATGTCTATAAAAGTGACGAGGGTGGACGTTGTGTAAGTATTTGCTATGTAAATTCAGCATGTTTTTTATTCATATTATTCCTTAAACTACCCGAGTGAAACCGGGCTAAACTGCTAGTTGGAAATAAAAGAAAATGTCCGTCGAAAATTGCATAGGTTAATAAAGCCGTTAATTGCCTGAAATGTGATTTCGCGTCGTTTACACCGGTTTTAATTTCATGAAAAGAAACATAAGAGTTTATCGATCTACAGAACGTGAAATTTGAGTTAGACTGATTCAATAGATAAAATCAATTTATTTACACCATGGTACACAGCTTCGGATTACAGCCGATGCTTTTTTTTATTATTACGTGATCGAAGTATCGTTTAATAAGATTACGCTATTGAATCAGAACAAAAGTTCATAGCGTTAATAAGTGAATTCCTAACATAATAATCAGATATTATATGTACACTAGTAGTACAACCCGGCGTTGCTCGGGTGTAATGAAAGCTTTAAAACTAATCCATGGACCTGGAGCTCAGACTCAGCCTAAAGATTATTTGAAATAATAAAATAATTGCGACAATTTACCAATCGCACCTAGTATATATATATACTAGCAGTATAACCCGGCGTTGCTCGGGTGTAATGAAAGCTTTAAAACTAATCCTTGGTCCTGTAGCTCAGACTCTTTGGACATTGGCACGAAAGACTAAAAAGCAATAGTTGTTTCCAGTTAAAGCAAAACCGTAGACTGAAAAAAAAAATGATTGTTTGTAAGTCAAATTTTGATTTCATGGTATCGATATCAAATAAGTTTTTTCGTAGTAAACTGAATTGTGAAGGCTAAATAATTCCTCCGAGTAAATGGTATCATGGCTGAGACTAAGAACTACAATTATACCTACTTAGAGCCAAACCCGAAACAAAACTAAAACAAAAGGGGTGAAAAAACATAGACATACAAGTAGATAAACAGACACACACACACAAACATCTTGCCGTTTATATATATATTATCGATTTTCTGCACTATTGTAAGAACTGCAATCTTGAATCTTCTGAATATCGTTTCTTATGTCTTTGTCTATGAGTGTATCAAATTTGATTAAAATCGGACCACTCCTTCTATAACCCGATTTTTTCGATTTTCGATATTTATCGGGGGTACCTCGACACAAAACCTAGCTAAGAACACTCGCAGACGCTTATAGTACAACTGTGTAAATGTTAAAGAAAATCGGTTCAGCAGTTTCGGAGTCTATAGGTAACGGGGACACACACACACACAGACACACACACACACAGGCAAAGTTCCATATATAAATAAGTTTAGATTTATTCAACCATATATGCGTAATTAAGTTTCATTACATGTTGCCATCTTTGAGTCAGTTTCAGGATTCCATCCTCCCAGAAATCGATATATCTTTGGGTGATGAACTGGTCTTCGTGGTTTACTGACTTTTAAATAATTTATATTCTTTTTAATATACTAATATGTCAAAGAGGAGCTTTGTGTTAGTCTAGTACTAGTAGCTCAGTCAGCTAAGTGCCATACGTGGTACACGATTTGGGCGATCATGTCTCGAAAGAGACATGACTGACTGAGCAGAAGATTATCCCACAGTAGGTTGCCATTGTTTTCTGCGGTAGACTGGTTGCCAGCCAATGTTATAGAACACAACCTCTCCTATTATTTGACTCATAGTTAGAGTGAGAAGCGATGTATTATATTATTAGTAATTAGTGGGGAATCAATTTATTACTTCATAAAAATAGAAAACCGATCCCCTACTTTATGACCAGTAGAAGCCTTAATCATGATTCCAACTATTATATTCAGTCAGTTGTGCCATACGTGATACACGCTTTGGGCGATCATGTCTCGAAAGAGACATGACTGACTGGACAGAAGATTATCCCGCAGTAGGTTGCCATTGCTTTCTGCGGTAGACTGGTTGCAATCCAAAGCTATATAACCCAACCTGTCCTATTATTTAACCCATAACTGGAGGGGAGAGACGGATTAATACCTTTCCCAAGGGTATTTGTGCTTAAGTGAATGCAATGAATTCAACAGGAATTTGAACTCGGCCCCACGATCTCTCGTTCCGAGTCGATATCCACTGCACCACGATATCCGCACTAGTAGCTCAACCATCAGTGAATACGACGCATGGAGATTTTTGGAGTAGGTTTTATTGAAATAATAATTGTGCATTGCATAGCGATAAAGAGAATATGGTCTTCTGTATGTATATATATTTTGAGAAGAAAAAAACATAAAACACTCGCAAAAAAAAACAATAAAAAAAAATTAAGAAAAAAAAACAAAGAAAAAAGTAAAAAAAACAGGGTATCGTTCACTAATTTTTGACTTCGCGCGCGTAAAAAGTGCTCAAAATGGCGGGATTCGTGGGTGGCGAGTGACTGACGGCTAAATGACCGCGTCTCTGACATGTGTCAGCCTGAAAAGATTTCCTTTAATTAACAAGCTAACATTCTCTCTTTCTTTCTCTTTTTTTTTTCCATCATTTTCTCATTCTCTTGTTCTTTCTCTCCGTTGCCCTCTTTTCCCCAGGTTCGTTATTTCTCTTTCAGTCTTTCAGTGTTTCCCCTTAATCCTCTCGTGTTACTTACATTTCAAACGACTTCATTATCTTCCATTTTTTTTTTTACTCATTCGATCTTGTCTTCCTGTCACTTGTATTCTATTCCAAGATTTTTCTTATTTCTTTTTTTTAATATTTTCCTTCTCTTTATATATCAAACTAATTGCTAAGTCTGCTGTAAAGATGATCTACTGGGCCTTGCTGGAGATTTTTGTTCCATTTATTGTATTAGTATAATAGTGAATATTACGTTGAAATTCTATCTATCTATCTATCTATCTATCTATCTATCTATCTATCTATCTATCTATCTATCTATCTATCTATGCCATTCTGTTCCTACATCTATCTATCTATCTATCTATCTATCTATCTATCTATCTATCTATCTATCTATCTATGCCATTCTGTTCCTACATCTATCTATCTATCTATCTATCTATCTATGCCATTCTGTTCCTACATCTATCTATCTATCTATCTATCTATCTATCTATCTATCTATCTATCTATCTATGCCATTCTGTTCCTACATCTATCTATCTATCTATCTATCTATCTATCTATCTATCTATGCCATTCTGTTCCTACATCTATCTATCTATCTATCTATCTATCTATCTATCTATCTATCTATCTATCCTATCTATCTATGCCATTCTGTTCCTACTATCTATCTATCTATCTATCTATCTATCTATCTATCTATGCCATTCTGTTCCTACATCTATCTATCTATCTATCTATCTATCTATCTATCTATGCCATTCTGTTCCTACATCTATCTACATCTATCTATCTATCTATCTATCTATCTATCTATCTATCTATCTATCTAATCTAATCTAATCTAATCTAAACTTATTTATAAATGGAACTTTCTCTCTCTCTCTCTCTCTCTGTGTCCGTTACCTATAGACTCCGAAACGGCTGAACCGATTTTCTTGAAAATTTACACTGTTGTACTATAAGCGTCTACGAGTGTTCTTAGCTAGGTTTTGTGTCGAGGTACTCCCGATAAATATCGATAATCGAAAAAATCGGGTTACAGAAGGAGTGGTCCGATTTTAATCGATACACTCCTTGACAAAGACATAAGAAGCAATATTCAGAAGTTTCAAAGTTGCAGTTCTTACAATAGTGCAGAAAATCGATAATATATAAATATATATATATATATATATATATATAAAAACGGCAAGTTGTTTGTGTGTGTGTTTGTTTATCTGTCTGTATATCTATTTATTTTAGTTTTTGCTTCGGGTTTGACTCTAAGTAGGTATAATTGTGGTTCTTAGTCTCAGCTATGATACGATTTACTCAGAGGACTTATTTAGCCTTCAAAATTCAGTTTACGACGAAAAAATATTTGATATCGATACCAGGAAATCAAAATTTGACTTACATCCATTCATTTTTCTTTCAGTCTACGGTTTCGCTTTAACTGGAAATAACTATTGCTTTTTTAGTCTTTCGTGCCAACGTCCAAAGAGTCTGATCTCCAGGACCATGGATTAATTTTACAGTTTTCATTACAGCCGAGCAACGCCGACCTATACGGCTAGTAATAAGCATTCTTCTTTTTCCTCTGTGTGCCTTGTTCTTTCAGGACGTAGGCGATCTAGGCTTTTCACTCTTCCTATCCTAGTGGCTCTTAGCACGCTTTCTCCTGTAACACCACGCGTTCTGTGATCTACCCGATCAGGCACTTCAAACATGTTATCTGTTTCTTTCCTTTGTCTCTTTTTCCCTCTATCTGGCCTGTTGAAGGACAATATCTTTAAAGATGAAGGAAAAACTTGAAGCAGCTGAAATGTGGCTCTACAGAAGGATGCTGCGTATATCATGGATCGAACATGTGAGTAATGATGAGGTGTTGGAAACGAAAAAGAAATTAATATTGAGCATTTGGAAGAGACAACTGAAGTTCCTGTGACATCCAATAAGGAAAGAGGGCTTGGAGAACCTGATACTAACAGGCCAGATAGAGGGAAAAAGTGACAGGGGAAATCAGCGAATAACATATTTGAAGGGCCTGATCGGGTAGATGACAGAACGAGGGTTGCGTGGTGTTACAGGAGAAAGCGTGCTAAGAGCCACCAAGGATAGGAAGACGTAGAGAGCCATGATTGCCTACGTCCTGAAGGGACAGGGCACATAGAAGAAGAAGAAGAGCAGGGGGATGACAGAACGGGGGTTGCGTGGTGTTACAGGAGAAAGCGTGCTAAGAGCCACCAAGGATAGGAAGACGTGGAGAGCCATGATTGCCTACGTCCTGAAGGGACAGGGCACATAGAAGAAGAAGAAGAGCAGGGGGATGACAGAACGGGGGTTGCGTGGTGTTACAGGAGAAAGCGTGCTAAGAGCTATTAAGGATAGAGAGACGTGGAAAACCATGATCACCTACGTCCCGAAGGGACACGGCAGATTGAAGAGGGAGAAGACGAAGAAGAAGAGGAAGCTGCCTCTTAACATAGAACCAGTGAATCGCTCGATAATAAATAAGAAAAAAACATCTCGCGAGTGATCACTACTGATATCTCAGATGCTTATCACAAGGTGTGGCACACGGAATTGCTACACGAATTTTGCCATCTATAGAACTACGACCGTCGTCCGTAAACGTTTCCTTACCAACGCCTTTTCAGATATTTTCGCTTTCGATCAGAGGTCTTCCTGTCGGATGTAGCTAACTGTTAGAATGGAGTTTTAAAGCATTTTCCGCAATAGTACGTCACGCTTGGAAAGTCTACCTAGAACGATATTACCAACAGGTCACATCTTAAAATCTTCAACTAGAATGAGATTCATCAGCTGCTCTGCATTCAATATTTTTTCTGTTTAGTTAATTTTATTAAGATTCTCTAGTAATTAAAAGGGGCGGGTACATTTTAGCTCGCAATTAGGAATGAACTTAATTAAAAGAGAAACTCGCTATTCAAAACGGTAAGCACCGGTACGTTTACGAGGAAGAAAATGGTTTAAACTTTGATTGTTCCAATGAATTCAAGAACTCATGAAATGAAGAATCAGGTATTTGTAGGAATCAAAGCATATGTTAAGTTATGAGGACTTTTTCAGTGGGCCTAGTCTATAAATAAATACCATTTGGAAATCATTAATCTATAAAGAAAGAAAAATGACCGCAAACATTCAGTAACAGTTGTAACAGCATCGAGAAAATAGAAGCAGACGTGACAGCATCAGCCAGGAGAAAGAAACATCAGGGTTAAGGTTTCAAGTGCGAGGTTCAGAATTTCATAAGCAACTATAACCTCGTGGTGTAATTAATGACATGGATCCATGAAGCAGATAGTACAGAATTAGAAATACTAAATTCTTCTTCCTTTATATGAATTTGCACAAGATACTAGATTAGCTACTAGGTCCCACCCTTTTATTGGAGAAGAGAGATCCATCTATCGCCCGGTTCACACTCCACCCACGTCTATTGAACAGGTTAAGAGGTTCATCCCTTGTTCCCTGTTTAGGATGTGGTTTCCGGCTTTCTCTTTTCTAATCTTCTCACTTTGTTTTTTTTTTTCAATTGGAGTAGATAGATCCATCTATCACCCGGTTCACACTCCACCCACGTATATTGAACAGGTTAAGATGTTCATCCCTTGTTCCCTGTTTAGGATGTGGTTTCCGGCTTTCTCTTTTCTAATCTTCTCACTTTGTTTTTTTTTTCAATTGGAGTAGATAGATCCATCTATCACCCGGTTCACACTCCACCCACGTCTATTGAACAGGTTAAGAGGTTCATCCCTTGTTCCCTGTTTAGGATGTGGTTTCCGGCTTTCTTTTTCCAATCTTTTCACTATTACGTAGCCCCTTGCACATCAGTGGCATTACCGCCTTGCTCGGGGTGATATGATTAAAAAGAAACAGATGAGATGTATCCGCAATTTCTACTCCAACAGCTTCTTTTCTCGCACTTCCCGCTTGTGGAATTCCCTTCCATACACTTGCTTCCCCGACAGCTACAATATCCAGGAATTTAAATGTAAGGTCAATAGACACCTCCTAACTCACTGTCATCCATTCTCTCAAACACCCTTCCCATCTACCCAACCCCCATCATCGGTATCCTTGCCCGTCTATCACCCTCCTTCTGACATTTCCTATATCTAACCACATTTTCCAATCACTATCCCCTAAGTAACCCCCTGCGTAATAGTGGCAATGAGATGCCTTGCTTGGGGTGAAATGATTTTTAAAAAAAGTAGGCGATTATGGCTCTCCAAATCTTCCTCCTCCTTGTAGCTCTACCATCCATTTACTTAAGCAAATCAAGTATGTAACGCGCTATTTTCCCCTGCTTCTTTTCCCCTCTATCCAACCTGTGTGTATTAAATTCTCCAAGCCCTCCATCCACGTTACGTGTCCCACAAACTTCAGCTGTCTCTTCCTGATGTTAAGTATAAGCTTCTTTTTCGTTTCGATTCTCTCCACAACCTCGTCGCTGCTTACATGTTTGGTCCATGTCATTCTCAGCATCTTTCTGTAGGACCACATTTCTGTTGCTGCGAGTCATTCATTCCATTTCTAACTTATCAGTACTAAATTAGAATTACTGAATTAGAACAAGACGAGATGTACCCAAGTGTGGACAGCGGAATGTAATTAGATAAAATGATCCGTGCAAGGATCAAGGATTTAAGACAGACAGCTGAAGAAGACACAACGGTCGAAACGTGATAAAACAACCAAGATGAGTATACTCGTTCAAATCTATAATAGTAGAGTTAATTCACTGTCTGTCAGCAACTGTTTGCTGTTAACATTGCGTGGGCGTAGCTAATGCAGACGAGCAAATTATGCTTTATGCATGAGTAACTGGCATATACTTGTACTGTTCAATGGAAACACAACAAGACTTATTTAAAAACATTTTGAACAATTGAGACAAACGACATTTGAAAAATATTTTCCCACTTTATCTGAAAACCTCTTTCAATGAATATTTCCCCTTTCTGTGTGGAAAACCATTATGAAGAATATTTTCCCAGTCCGTCTGGAAAATATTTAATCCGGACTGAAGAATACGAGCATAATTAAAGCGACACGAAAAAACCTTTCGGTAATTCTTTTAAAACTTAAAGCATTACCTTCAACTTTTCGTAAATTATTCCACATTAAATAGAATTATTGTTACCAGATTATTTTTTTAATTTTTAATAAAATATATACATGAGGCTCACGTTAAATTATATAAATGATATATATATATGTGTGTGTGTGTGTGTGTAAAATTTTTTTACAAGTAACATCCAACATTGACTGATGAAGAGAATCTATCTCGAAACATAGAAATTTAAATACAATTAATTCATAATTATATGATTATATTAAGCTTTATAATAGTTATTATATTAAACCCTGTTTTTAATAAAATAAATGTCGGAGTACTCAAAATAGTCAAACCTTGGTTCATTTTGACCTGGATTTATCTCTCTCTCTCTCTCTCTCTATATATATATATATATATATATATATATATATATATATCCAGGTGTTTGCTCTACTTGTGTATTGAGTGCTTTTCTGTTTTAGATTACTCGTCTCGGGTTTTTTTCTTTGGGCTACGTACTTTGACTGATGTTCATGTGCTTAGCTCGTTCTTTTTTATTACCATTTTTCCCTTCCTGCGTATGTACTCGGAGGGTTTTTCGAAACGAGTATAGCGATAAGTTTACACACACACACACACACACACACACACACACACACACACACATATATATATATATATATATATATATACTCAGTTATAATCTGAGATTAAGGACAGAATGGTTAAATAAAATAAAGTCCATCACAGGACGAAACGCGTAGGCGATTTAAATTACAGTTTTCCTCTTGTCTTTATTTTATTTAACCATCTCTCTCTCTCTCTCTCTCTCTATATATATATATATATATATATATATATGTGTGTGTGTGTGTGTGTGTGTGTGTGTGTGTGTGTGTCTGTGTCTGTGTAAAATCGAGTTCACCCCAAGCAGTGAACTGAAGCTACTAACACACAACAAGTAACTGGGTATAGAAGAATCGAAGAGTAGAAAGATAAATATTATACAGTTTGCTAATTAGTAAATGTGGAATGTGCGTTGTGGCGCAGTGGATATCGGCTCGTAACGAGTAATCGGAGATGCGAGTTCGAATTCCAGTTGAATTCCTTGCATTCACTTACGCGCAAATACCCTTGGGAAAGGTATTAATCCGTCTCTTCCTTCCAGTTATGGGTTAAATAACAGGACAGATTGGGTTCTATAGCCTTAGTCGGCAACCAGTCTACCGTAGAAAGCAATGGCAACCTACTGCGGGATAATCTTCTGCCCAGTCAGTCATGACTGTTTCGAGACATGATCGCCCATGCGTGTATCACGTATGACACTTAACTGACTGAATTAGTAAATTATCGTTTTAAAAACATGAAAATAATACTAACATTTCATTTTAACAGATATTACACAAATATATCTTAGTCATACTAAAGAGTAAATGTATTCAATGTAATCCAACCACGGCCTCTAGGCGACTTCGGAATCCCCTGCAACTCTTCTGAATCTTTTTCTTGCTTAATTTGGTGAATGTTGCCATAATTTAGTTCATCTTCTTTTGGTGCTTCAAGGAGTTTTGTTTGTCTCTTGCTCGACTGCGCCCCCCCCCCACATAATAATCAACGGGTTTACGATATCAATTGTAAGTGTTTTCCTGATAGAATGGGAAAATGTTCTTCGTATGTGTTTTCCACACAGGAAAGGGGAAATATTATGGTAAGGGTTTTCCAGACAGAGTGTGAAAATATTAATTGTAAGGGTTTTTCAGATAGAGCGGAAAAATATTCTTCGTATGTGTTTTCCACACCGAATGGGAAAATATTCATTGTAAAGGCTTTCCCGTGAACTTGGGAAATATTCATTGTAAGGGTTTTTTAGGCAATGTGGGGAAATAGTCTTTGTAAGTGTTCTCTCAAAAAGGGAAAATATTTATCGAAAGAGTTTTTTTCAGACGAAGGTGGAGTTAGGTATCCAAATATAAGGGGTGATGTTCTCCTGCATGTGCAGCACCCTGTTGATAAACATAGGGTCTTCGGCAGCCAACTCTTTTGACACAAGGGCCGCACTATCTCCTCAAGACACTTGATATAAGACTCCGTGTTGAAGTCTGAGGCCCTGTGGGAAAAGATTAATGGTGATATAACGTCGTCACACTAGTGATCACACCAAACAAAAAGACTGTATATATCATCCAACTCTTTCAGAATTCTCTGCACCCTGAATGACACTGAGTTTTCGTATTGGAGTTCTCTTTTTCTCACAGACGGCACCCAACTGACCCTACTAAACTGTGAAGTCTACAAAATAAAAATAGAACACGCATAAGCAAAATTAAAAAATAAAAAAATGGTGATAATTAACACATTGTACCATCTATCTATCTAAAATTGTGCTGTGGCATAATCTTCGTCGCCAAGTTGTTGTGAAGTTGTTGCTATGGCCTGTTTAGGCAATGAAGAAGAAGGTAAATTCAAACAGTGTATTAGAATAACAAGAACACAAAGTAAAGTGTTAGTAATTAGCAAATAGAAGTGTAAGTCTGAACGGTATTGTTGTACTGCATCTCGACTGCCTCACATATGCGTCCCCGGAAATCAGACAGGTTATTATTTATCGACGGAGAAAGAGTCCATTCGTATAGATAACAAATTGCTCATTATCTATCTATCTATCTATCTATCTATCTATCTATCTATCTATCTATCTATCTAGCTCATTCTTTTCAGATCTATCTATCTATCTATCTATCTATCTATCTATCTATCTATCTATCTATCTATCTATCTAGCTCATTCTTTTCAAATCTATCTATTATTCTTTTCAGATCTATCTATCTATCTATCTATCTATCTATCTCATTCTTTTCAGATCTATCTATCTATCTATCTATCTATCTATCTATCTATCTATCTATCTATCTATCTAGCTCATTCTTTTTCAGATCTATCTATCTATCTATCTATCTATCTATCTATCTATCTATCTATCTATCTAGCTCATTCTTTTCAGATCTATCTATCTATCTATCTATCTATCTATCTATCTAACTCATTCTTTTCAGATCTATCTATCTATCTATCTATCTATCTATCTATCTAACTCATTCTTTTCCAGATCTATCTATCTATCTATCTATCTATCTATCTATCTATCTATCTATCTATCTATCTATCTATCTATCTCATTCTTTTCAGATCTATCTATCTATCTATCTATCTATCTATCTATCTATCTATCTATCTATCTATCATTCTTTTCAGATCTATCTATCTATCTATCTATCTATCTATCTATCTCTCATTCTTTTCAGATCTATCTATCTATCTATCTATCTATCTATCTATCTATCTATCTATCTCATTCTTTTCAGATCTATCTATCTATCTATCTATCTATCTATCTATCTCATTCTTTTCAGATCTATCTATCTATCTATCTATCTATCTATCTATCTATCTATCTATCTATCTATCTATCTATCTATCTATCTAACTCATTCTTTTAAGAAACTATCTATCTATCTATCTATCTATCTATCTCATTCTTTTTCCCAGATCTATCTATCTATCTATCTATCTATCTATCTATCTATCTATCTATCTATCTATCTATCTATCTATCTCATTCTTTTCAGATCTATCTATCTATCTATCTATCTCATTCTTTCTATCTATCTATCTATCTATCTATCTATCTATCTAGATCATTCTTTTCAGATCTATCTATCTATCTATCTCTAGCTCATTCTTTTCAGATCTATCTATCTATCTATCTAGCTCATTCTTTTCAGATCTATCTATCTATCTATCTATCTATCTATCTATCTATCTATCTATCTATTATTCTTTCAGATCTATCTATCTATCTATTATTCTTTTCAGATCTATCTATCTATCTATTTATTCTTTTTGAATCTATCTATCTATCTATCTATCTATCTATCTATCTATCTATCTATCTATCTATCTATCTATCTATGTTAATAACTCTTCCTATCTTTATATATAAAATATAAAGTGGTGACAATTTATCCATCGCACCCTGTGCATATATTGACACAAAAATAGATATATATATACAAATTTATTGAAGCTTGAATGTAGATCTATGTTAGTGGGGAGAAAGGCAAATTTCCATTTCTTTCAGGCCAAAGATGAAAAAGAAAATGGCTTCCTTTTGAAGTAATTTTTATGACACCTTCAGAGAAGCGATAGGTACCGCCTAGCAACAACTCCTACTTAACACGAAGAGTGTTAATCTGACGTTATCTTAATGCCTCCATCTGAATTTAAACAGAAAGTATTTTCTCTTAAATATAACATTTTAAAAGAACAACCAATATAGATTTGAAATTTGACCATCTTGCCCTCGGCGAAACGGTAGGTAGCAGATTAGTGTTGAAGTATATCGAAATATCTGAGTGAGTCGCTCCACTCCAAGTCTCATTATCATCGTCTTTACGCGTGATTTGAGGGAGAAGCGATAGATTGTTCTCATCAAGAGCAAAACACTTTTTCTCTTCTCGATTCATATTATCGATGTTGACACGGCAAGACAACTCGGCCAAATGAAAGTGGAAGTGTCAAGAGTCTTAAGTAATGATCACTAAAATTGAAATCACAGGACCTTCAGTCAATGCAATCGTGAGTAAGCGAGCAAGAGGAAAAGACCGTGAAAACATGTCTTGTACCGAACAAAGAGAAAAGTATATGGCGTGACGTTCGTAGGGTGACACACAGACCACTGACGGAAGTTGCCGGAAGCGGGCTTTGAACGGTGTTCATTTTCTCTTCCGGTTGGCGTATTTCACGAAACCGTTCAATAAGATGAGTTGCCTCGAGGAACTCAAATACCTGCGGTTGGTGTCTAAACGCCTTGTGTATATTACTTCTATTCTTTTCTTCTTCTTTGAAGATGTTGTGACAAGTTGAATATATTCACTTCTGCGCCACTAGGTGTCACCAATTCTGGATTAAATCTAAAAGATGGCCGACCAGATTGTTCTTTTCAATGTTTTAAAACATTCTCATTTAGTGTAAATATGTAATATTTTAACGAGTAAATTTACGCATATATTTGAATATGATTTAGTCTTTTGATTATCTCTTTCTCTCATTATGTATCTATCTCGCGTTCTCTAAACCCCTCTCTCTCTGTAATTGCGTGTGCCTTTCAATTTTTCTTTCTCTCTTTTTTCTCATTCTTCTTTTCTTCTTTTCTTTTTCTTTACCTCTCTCTCAGTTTCTTTCTCTGTTTCGTTTTCTCTTTTCCTCTTGTAGTCTTTCACTCTCTTTCTCTCTCTCTTTCTCTGTATGTCTTTCAATCTTTCTTTTTCTCTTTTTCTCATTCTTCTTTTCTTCTTTTCCTTTTTCTTTTCCTCTCTCTCTCTCTCACTTCCTTTCTCTGATTCGTTCTCTCTTTTTCTCTTCTGATCTTTCTCTCTTTTTTCTCATTCTTCTTTTCTTCTTTTCTTTTTCTTTACCTCTCTCTCAGTTTCTTTCTCTGTTTCGTTTTCTCTTTTCTTCTTGTAGTCTTTCACTCTCTTTCTCTCTCTCTCTTTCTCTGTATGTCTTTCAATCTTTCTTTTTCTCTTTTTCTCATTCTTCTTTTCTTCTTTTCCTTTTTCTTTTTCCTCTCTCTCTCACTCCCATTCTCTGATTCGTTCTCTCTTTTTCTCTTCCGATCTTTCACTCTTTTCTCGCTCTCTTTCCTTTTTCTCGCTCTCTCTTGCTTTGTTTTGCTCGTTCTTTCCCGGTTCATGCCCACATTACGTTGAAAGTCCAATTTGCATACAATCACCAAAGTTAAGCGACGTTGACTCTGGACAATACTTAGATGGGTGAACTTTTGGGAATTTCTTTTCTAGCTTGTGGGACTTCCCTGCCCGCTACGTTTTTTCAAAAATGTAAATGTAACGTCAATCAAGTTTTCTTGAATCATATAATTTTATTGCTATTTCTCTTCTCTAATGTTTTCTCATTCTATTTCACTCCCAGTAAATCATTGATTCTTAGTGGCATTATCGCCTTGCTTGGAACGATATGATTAAAAAGAGAAAGAAAAGTAGGTTGAGAAAATTTTTTTACATCTTTACGTTTAATAATTTTCTGACGGACATCAGTAGCTATACCTCCGCAACTGCAAACACGCCACCGGACCTCCAGACATCAGCTGCTGCATCTGGTTCTCATCAAGCTCACATCTTGTCCAGATGTCCAGCATGATACAAAGAAAGAAAGAAAGAAAGAAAGAAAGAAAGAAAGAAAGAAACAAACAAACAAACAAGGCGATTAACTATGGACAACCAAATAACAAAAACAAAACAAAACATGCATTCGCGTATATCCCTAATAATCTGTTATCCTTTCTTTGGCACCCCCTATACATTTTTTCTTACTGTTACCCCCTGTGCACCAGTGGCAATCCTGCCTTGCTTGGGGTGAAATTATTATCAAAAAAATTAATAATTTTTATGTGAATTTTTTCTTTGCAAAGCAAACATGTCCCTTCAGTATAAATGTTATGTGACCTACCCTTTTTGGACTATAATAAACTCTTCCTATTATTATGAATACCTCTCGAAGTTGAGTGGGATTGAGCTGGGTCACCCCGGTCTAATCAGTCCGACTGACGTGTAACACACTTTGTATTTTTCTCGTTAAATACATGTTTCACTAATACTCGAGTTCGTGTTTTTCTTTCGGACTAATCCTGGGTCCACAACAATAAACAATTTAGATTTTTTAAATGAGATTATGTAAAAGACAAAAAAAAAATGTAAAAAACATAAAAACTATTACTTGATTCTAATCGACTTCACCCGTTTTTTTCTCACCACCATATGAGGGGTAGTATTGCCTCTTTTGGGAATCCCGTGTCGACATAAACAGTCTTAAATATTTATACGAATCCGTTACGGAGGTTTCCGTAATCATTATTAATTTAAGTCACGCGTGTGCTGAATTTTCTAAGTCTTCTTTTTTTATTATGTACCTACCGATTTTATTTTCCGTGATTATAGCCATTATGCCGTCTGCACGCCGAATTAGTGGCTCTGGGACTAATTATTTCATATTATAAATATTTCATCAATTTTAATTTGTTTTCATTCTCGCGAAGATGTTTCGGGGTCGCCAGTTTATAGTGACTATAGAAGGCTGACAAGAGAATTCGACACTTAAATTGTGGGTGCGTGGGCCAGGCGGAAGGTTATTGATGTATTCGTTAATTAGGTCAGTAAGTAGTTTTGTGACAGGGACGAACGAAAAGGGAGGTGAAGGCGACGAGCATAGTAAACCACTGGACTTGATCAAGGGAGATGCTAATTACTCTCGTCTGTCTCGAGTCAGTCTGTCTGTCTGTGCTTTCTGTATCGGCTTTTTATATCTTCTTTTTGGATCGCAGCAGATCATTTGGGAATTCATATCCGTATTTGATTTGATTGGCCGATAAATAAAATTCGCGTAGGCTCGCGAACTGGAAATGTAATATTTAATTAATTGTTGTTTTCAATCGGAACCTTTACGCGAAGCCGGCTGCACACCGACGACATTTGGTCATTTGCTTTTTGGTTGTGAGGGTGAAAACATCCGGTCCATCGCTTTTGCTCGGTCGGTATCACCACAGTTTCTATTTTCTTTAAAACTTTGTCATTGGTTACATGTTCAGTCTATAGTATGCTCAGCATTCTTCAGAAAGTTTATTTTCCTGTGTGTCTAAATAGAAGTTCTGATAATCATGAAATGTGTGTAATCCGATCAACGGAAGCCATTTTATTGTCTCCTCCTGAATATATTTTCTAATATATTATACTAAATGGACAATCAATATAGTTTTGTAAATTGTCCATCTTACTCTCGGCGAAACGATAGTACCTAACTGAAGATGTGCATCAAAATATATGAGTAAATCACACAATTCCAAGTCTCATTATACATTACGTTTTTACGCGAGATTTGAGAGAGAAGCGAGAGATGCTTCTCATCATGGATCCAGAATTGGATCTGTAATTACATTTTGTTTTTTTCATATATCAAAACCTTTAGTTCTTAACAAATAAGAGTTTTCATCAACCTCGAATTTTTTTTGTTCTTTTGATTGTTTTTTTTTCTAGTTTGAATAATTCAGTAATAAATGTCTTACATTTTTCGAATGGAAACAGCAAAAATAATTTCTTAATTTTTCAGTTTAAATCAGATATTAGCAGTAGGACTGAGTTCTTTAATCTTTAAAGACCTTATTAACGATCAGATAAACACAAAAATGAGACTATAAGGCAGTGAAATAAAAAGTATTTGATGATACGTTTTCCTGAATTTGTTTTTCTATGAGACAAGGGAACTCATAAAAATACGCAGATCACCATCAATATTTGCAACAATATGAGAAAGATTTCTTGAAGCTCTACAAGTGATTATAATAAAAACACTTTACATCTCTCCACACAATTTATCATGTTTCAGTTCTATGAATTGTATCTCGTCAGGCGATAGTTGGTAATGGAAGATAAAAATGATTTTTGTTTTTAAATTTCCATAAAAATTATTTTATCATCATGTAAATGTATAAAACTACAAAGTGAGAGATCAGTTTATATATTGATTGTAATATAGAATTGATCCCCTACTTTACATTACAATTTCTTGTTTGTTTATACCCAATATCCATCTCTTATCCACTTGACTCTAGTTCTTTCTACATCACCCTGTATATCTGTTCCTTTCTCTCTAGCTTTGCAACTGTCATCACACCTGTATTCCCATCTTTCTCTTGCTCCTTTCTCTGACACCTCCTCTAACTGGTTCGTCTTTCACTTTACTCTCCTCCTATCTAATCTTTTACTCTTATGTAGCCCCCTGCGCATCAGTGGCGTTACCGCCTTGCTTGGGGTGAAACGATTTTAAAAAATATATCAAATTCTGATAAGGTATGAATCTATTTCTCCCTCTATCTATGAGTTAATTAGTAAGATTTGTATCAGTAAAATCGTTATTATCTTGAAAACTAAATTACGTACAAAATAGTTAGAGTACGGCATTAAATAACCCATAGAGGTTGATGTGCCACTAAACAAAAAACAACCACATTAGGTGAGCCAGAAATTCAACGGTCTCTTTCTATTGTTAATTATAATTTACCTTTTTATTTTCATTTTCTTCAAAACAACGTCGTTGCCCACATATTCGATCCTCACACACACACACACACACACACACACACACACACACACACACACACACCACTTAGATTACCTAACAGAATAATTAACGCTATCACGCACCTAACACACACCGGCCACAACAGTAAGGCTATCACAGTTTAACGCGCACAAATAGATATACGTACTCACGTACACACACTTATATATATATAAGTATATACGTACACACACTTATATATATATATATATATATATATATATATATATATATATATATATGGTGTATGGTTAGGTCTTGAAGGTTATTATTTTATAGTAAAATAAAACAAGATAAAGAAGTTGTAGAGTATTACATTATTTATTATACATTAATATTTCGAGATCAAAATCTCATTATCAGAATGTTAGGAGAGCTTGTTTTCGAGTTCCATGGTTTTCAACGAATGGTCAATCTTTGCTGCTACTGCTGTCATTAATTGTAGTGAGTGTGTGTATGTGTGCAAGTGTATTAAAGCATGTATGTGTGTGTGTGTTTTTATGGTATATATATATATATTTGTGTGTGTGTGTGTGTTTGTGTGTGTGTGTGTGTGATTGATAGTTGGCGCCGTTTTCTGGTCTGATGATATCAGTCCGCTCTAAATTTGTGGTTTATCTAAGTATGCGTTGACCTGACCGATAGTTTGACTTTTGCCAAAGTTGTAGAGAGCTTTGTTTTATTTCCTGGTGTTATATATATATTTTGGGCCATTATGTACTCGTTCTTGTGTGTTCTCGTGTGTGCGTGCGCGTGAGTGTGTCACGTGTGTGTGTGTTTATGTGCGTATACTTCTTGAATCTTATTTTATTTTATTATCATTTTATTTTTTCCAACTCTCTGATAATTTTGTGTATATATATATATATATATATATATATATATATATATATATATATATATATATACCTACGTACCTTTTATCGGTATCATGTGTCCGTGTGTATGTACGTATATAGATACATGTGTGTGTGTGTGCATATGTATTTCGGTGTATAGTGTGTTGTAGTATAGATGTATATGTGTGTGTATGTGTTCAGTGTATAGTATGTTGGAGTGTGGGTGTAAATATATATAATATACGTGTGTGTGTATATGTGTGTGTATGTGTTCCGGTATAAAGCATGTTAGAGTATGGGATAAGTGTGTGTACGTGAGTACGTATATTTATTTGTGCGCGTTAAACTGTGATAGCGTGTTTGTGTGTATACACCTTACTGTTGTGGCCGGTGTGTGTTAGGTACATGATAGCGTTAATTATTTTGTTAGGTAATCTAGGTTGAACTCTGTCTCTTCTTTATCTGTGGGTAGAGTTGAGCTATTATTAAGGACTCTTTAATACGTAGGTTTCCTTGTTTCCGCTCTCTAGCTTCAATATTGACAATTATGTTTTTGTATGTTATATATACATATATATTTGTGTATTTAGGCAGCAAATTTTCTTTTAAACATGTCAGATTAAATAACTTGTAAACATTATGTCTGCTTATTTTTAATAAAATCCGTTCATACTCACGGATAATCTTTCGCGTATTATAATTGAAAGATGTCAAACATGAGCTGTAACGTTAATAGATGTTATTATTATTTATTTCTCAAGGTACCCAAGTACTTTCAATCTCCATCCGAGATCAGCTTCAGGAGTGTGAGTTATGGTAACAAGAAAATAACCGCAAAATTGTGCTGCTAAAAATTACTGTACATTTTTTCCTGCTTCAAATATAACGTTTGACAAATTGCTAGCGTTCATTAGAACGTGAAAATTATTTAAAATGGAATTTTTTATATGCTGTAATGTCATGATCATGCACGTGTTAAAGCATGAAAAAAGTGTTCTTTTTACAAACAATTTAGAACATTACTACAGCATTTATAGCTGATTTTATTAATTGACGGCTTAAGTGTTTTAATGAATATTGCCTCGAGAATCTGTAGTTTGCTTTTGTTGTTTTCTTAGTGTAGGATAGTTTATTATTTTTTCAGGCTTTAACACTCTGAGGAGATTGTGGGTGCACATCTCAAAATCTAGATGATCATAACATGGCAGCTGATCTTTCCTTAGTCCTCTCTTTAACAGCTCAATGGTACTAATAACCGACTCGTAAATTTACTACCCCGCAAATCATTCATTAGTTCCACCACTCGTAAGCTTCGCAGACCTGCCATGACACGGGCACCCTAATGGATTGATTGGTTCGCTTACTAACCCTTTTCATATTACAGTATGTAAGATGAGGTAGTAGTTACACTATTTACATTATTGGGACTATTGTCCTCATCTTTGTTGTCGTCCATTTGTACAACGTTTCGGTCATTGTACGCTCCGGTCTTCTTCAGGTGCTAGTAATTTTGAACCGAACTCTTTAGTAAGATTACTGGGGTATATCATTATCATTCCTTGTACGAAGCCATTTTTGGGAGTTATGAGTTATCTCTCTATAACCCTGATCATTAAGTTGTTTTTTCACCACTGTTGTAGCCTAACTCAGAACTCTTTGGGTCGAGTCACTAACTTAAAAAAAAGAGCGTACAACGGCCGAAACTTTGTACAAATGGCAACAAAGATGAGGACAATTGTCTGAATAATGTAAATTGTCTAAATACTATCTCATCTCAAAAATATAGGCAAACACCTTTTCAGATTTTTAAAGCCAAAAAATATTTTTTATATTGTAAGAATATTTTTGGCGATAAATAGCTTACTGACACTTGTCTTGTTATTTAATCTCATTTCAAAAATATAGGCAAACACCTTTTCAGATTATTTAAAGCCAAAAAATATTTTTTATATTGTAAGAATATTTTTGGCGATAAATAGCTTACTGACACTTGTTTTGTTATTTAACCCATAGTAGGGGGAGAAGATGTGAATTCATACCTTTCCCAAGGATAGTTGCACGTAATTGAACATAACGAACCCAACGGGAATTGGTACTCGGTTCTCTGATTAACAAATCTGAGCTGTTATCCATTACGCCACCAATACATCCAAGAGTACACCACGTAATGAGACACACGCTTTGAACGAACGCCTCCCCGATGGCAGCTTTCAGAGAGTCGATCGTGTTGTGGGCGTGCTTTTTGGGGTCTTGGCCTCGATCACGCCCCAGAGGAAATAGTCAATGGTGTTGCAGTCAGGCGAGTAGGGCGTTCCACTCGCGGTGCCACAACACACGGACAGCTACTTTTGTGGAATAGATTCCCGGGAGATTTATTTCCCGATCATTAACTCTTCAAGTCTTTCCCACAGATCCTCATAAACTCTACCTTGAGTGGCACTTCGGCTGTGTATTGGGTAATACTGTTCCAATTTCGTTCGTAATATTATTGGTTGTTATAGCATGCTTTATTTCTCTGTTTGTTAGCCGATTAGAAAATTCTTTTCGGATTTGCTTTTATCTAGTTTTTATTTCTTTCAATCACGGGAAACATGGACGATATTGCAAGGGAAAAGCTACAAGTACACACAAATAAACTTACACGTAACAGACAGACTTTCGGACGCATAAGCACAGAACGATACGAGGTTCACCGACAGAACATGGACGCGCGCATCTGCCGAGAGACGTACATTGCTAAATGCGATTAAAAGTAGATGGGGCGGAGAAAGTAAATGGCTATGTTGTGCTGACAATTAAAACCTTTCCTTGAAAACATGTTTTGTAGTCTTCACTGCTGAATATGAACCAATAATTGACAGCGAGTTCATCAAGATGGATCGAGAGAAGGGTGTTGGAGAAGAAATGAAACACTGGAAGAAGCGCTGAGGTCTGGGTAGGTAGGGTAGCTTTGTGGAAAGGAAGATGAGCGGAGAGATATTACAGATAGATAGATAGATAGATAGATAGATAGATAGATAGATAGATATGAACAGACTGAGATAGATAGAAAGATAAAGATAGATAGATAGATAGATAGATAGATAGATAGATATGAACAGACTGAGATAGATAGATAGATAGATAGATAGATAGATAGATAGATAGATAGATAGATAGATATGAACAGACTGAGATAGATAGATAGATAGATAGATAGATAGATAGATAGATAGATAGATATGAACAGACTGAGATAGATAGATAGATAGATAGATAGATAGATAGATAGATAGATAGATATGAACAGACTGAGATAGATAGATAGATAGATATGAACAGACTGAGATAGATAGATAGATAGATAGATAGATAGATATGAACAGACTGAGATAGATAGATAGATAGATAGATAGATAGATAGATAGATGAACAGACTGAGATAGATAGATAGATAGATAGATATGAACAGACTGAGATAGATAGATAGATAGATAGATAGATAGATAGATAGTGAACAAACTGAGATAGATAGATAGATAGATAGATAGATAGATAGATAGATACTTCCATTTACTTGCTTCCCCGACAGCTACAATCTCCAAGAATTTAAATGTAAAGTCAATAGTCATCTCGTATCTCACTAACCTGCATCCTCTCTCTCATGCTCCTTTCTTCGTCCACTCCACTCATCAGTTTTCTCATCCTTCTCTTACCCATTTCCTGACACCCCTTATAACCTGTCACTCTTTCTTATAGTTTTCTTCCTATGTAACCCCCTGCAAAATAGTGGCAGTAAAATGCCTTGCTTGGGGCGATATGATTATAAAAGATAGATAGATAGATAGATAGATAGATAGATAGATAGATAGATAGATAAATAGATAGATAGATATCTACATAATATACATATTAAAAAAGGTCCTTCTATGTGCCTTGTACTTTCTCCTGTTACACCACCCAAAACCCCGTTCTGCCATCCACCCACTCAGGCCAGTTAGATACGTGATATGCTGTCTCCTCTGTCTCTCCTTCTCTCTATCTGGCCTGTTAGTGTTAGCTTCTCCAAGCCCTTCTTTCTCATTGCATGTCCCAGGAACTTTAGCTGTCTCTTCCTGATGCTCAGTATTAATTTCCTTTTCGTTTCCTTTCTTTCCAAAACCTCATCATTGCTCACATGCTCATTCCATGATATCCGCAGCATCCTTCTGTAGAACCACATTTCAGTTGCCTCAAGTTTTTTCTTCATCTTCGACGATATTACCCAACATTCACTGCCATATTGAAGAACTGAAATCACATGGCAATCCAGTAGTCTCTTCTTTGTTTCTAGTGAACTTTTCCTGTCTCTTAATACGTTATTCAGCTTCTAGAATGCGTCCTGTGCTATGCCAATTTGTCTTCGAATCCCATGTTGCACTTTCAGTCTTCTGTTAGAACACTTCCCAGGTATTCAAATTTTTGTACCTGCTTGATTCTAGTAACCTCCACCTGTATTTATCATTTTTTGCTGATGACCATGTATTTAGTTTTCTTGCATTTTATTTGTAGTCCTTTCTTGTCACTCTCTTCAGCTACCTACTGTAGGATGTCTTGTAGTTTCCTTTCTGTGTCTGCTATCAGCACTGTATCATCTGCGTATCTTAGGTTGTTTAAATTGTGTCCTCCGATGACAAATCCTGGCATAGCATCTAGGGTGTTTCGCTGTAGAAGTTGAATAGATCCAGTGAAAAGACACATCATCGTCTTACGCCCCTTTCTATCTTTGTAAATCTGCTGAATTCGTTCCCTGTCCGTATACAGGCAGTTTGCTGCCAGTAGAGATTCCTTATTTCTCTAATGTCTTTTGCAAATATGTCGAGGCTGCTGAGCATCTCCATCAATTCTTTGTGGCGTATTTTGTCGAACACCTTAGCATAATCGATAAAACATAGATACAAGTCCTTCTTCATTTGTATTGCCTTTCAGAGAGCATCGTAATAAAAAAAAATATGGCGTTCATTGTTCCAGTGTCTTTGACGAACCCACCCTGTTCTTGTCTTATCACTGTCCTGATTCTGCTTCTCGCTCTATTCATCAGGATTCGGATGATCAGTTTAAAGGTTACCATCATTATTAATTACCTGATGAGGCATTGTTCTTTCAATGTCGAAACAAAATGTACAATTTTGTAGTAGTTTGTAGTTTGTACATGTTCTAAAGTTATAAATAATAATAATAATAATAATAATAATAATAATAATATATATATATATATATATATATATATATATATATATATATATATATCAATAAAATATAGATATATAGATGAAGAGATACAGGTAAGAACAGATCGATAAGAGAGAAAGAAATCAGATAGATAGATAAGAAAAGAATGCGCGCGTGCACAGACACACAGACACACACACACACACACACACACACACACACATATATATATATATATATATATATATATATATTATTGTAATTTTGTTTTTACAATAAAAGCATAATATCACTACATAAAAATTTTCATGTTTCGGAAGAGAACTGTCCTTCTACATGTGATATGTTAAAATAAATTGTGAAAACGATATATTTTTGAAAATATAAGATGAATTCATGGTTATTTCGAAAATTAGGGAGTAGAGGTTGGATAAAATGCATTTAGGTGTGTCAGAACGCGTTAATTAGCATTTAGAATTATGTAACCATAGAGATAAAGATATGGGTTAAGAAAGGGAGGCAGGATGGCTTAGATCTAGACATGTCACTTTTTAATTTTGTTTGGGTAAGGTACATAGTGGGACCTTAGATTTTTTAAATGGGTAGACAATAATTTTTTTTTTATTGTTGGTTTTCAGGTTCTTTTTAATTACTGAACAAAAGATTTTTTAAAAACTACTATGATTAAAGGGGATAGAAAGTTTAAGTCAGAATTAGGATGAAATAATTTTAGTATTCTTAGTTATATTATATTTAGAACAATAATTTAGTATTGTGTAAGTTTTTAATCAGTGTAAAAATAAAATTTACAATATTAAGTTCTACTCTGTATCGAGCACTCTTTATAAAAGTAAATGCTTGAAATCTACGTGTTCTTTCACTTTCTTATATATATATATATATATATATATATATATATATAGAGAGAGAGAGAGAGAGAGAGTCAGTCATCCGCAGACAGATCCGTTTCGCTGTATCACAGCTCATCAGTACGGTTAGACTCCGACTGCTTTTTACCCAGGATTGAAACCCGACCGAATTGGCGTCTATGGGCGCCCGGTAGAAGAAGGCAGACTTTTAGCGTATATATTAAAATTATACATGCCCAATAACCAGTGTGCTCTAATTCATTTCGGAATGAGCGATGCGTAGAGACAGAGAGATAAATATTACAGTATGGTTCGTCTTTTACAAGTCCCCGGGGCCACTTGAGGTAAAGGGTTACATTAAGAGACGATTTGTGCGTATATGAGTGAAGGATAATGGTTAATCCTAAGTTTGAACAAGTTAAGGCTGTAGTGATCAGGATAATTTGTGAGTCGGTTCCACAGATCAGTTGTTCGCGGGAAGAGGCTGTTCGGGTGGAACTTACTTCTCACTAATGGAATACGCGTGGGATAAGATTTTGCTGTGAAAGTTTGATTTGGCGGAGGAACCAGTCAATGTAGTTCGTCCGAGCACTTTTTTTTTTTTTTTTTTTAATCATTTCACCCCGAGCAAGGCGGAAACGCCACTGATGTGCAGGGGGTTACATAAATGTAAAAAGATTAATTAGAAAAGAGTGAGGAGTACAAGCTAGTTAGAAAGGAACAATAGAAAGCTGAGAAAGAAGGTGCGATGACAGATACATAGGTGGAGAGAAATAGAAGGTTATACAGGGGAGGGGAGAGAGCTAGAGGCCAGTGGTTAGTAGATGAGTATTAACTTTGCATTTAAATTTCTGGAGGTTGTAGCCGTCAGGAAAGCAAGAATACGGGAGTGAGTTCCACAGGCGGGAAGTGCGAGAGAGGAAGCTGTAGGAGTAGAATTGTCGTCTGCATTTGGCTAACCTGACTGTGAATGGGTGGGACCCAGTTGCCAGTCTGGTTGCACGGGTAAACACCTGTTGAGGAGGCATCAGTGACTTAAGCTCATCCGAGCAGAAGCCATGAAAATATTTATAGAAGAGACAGAGGGAGGCCACATTTCGACGATGGGAAAGTGGCTGCAGTCGAGTCGCCAGATCAGTCAGTCAGTTAAGTGCCATACGTGAAACACGCTTGGGCGATCATGTCTCGAAAGAGACATAACTGACTGGGCAGAAGATTATCCCGCAGTAGGTTGCCATTGCTTTCTACGGTAGACTGGTTGCCAGCCAAGGCTATAGAACCCAATCTGTCCTGTTATTTAACCCATAACTGGAAGGAAGAGACGGATTAATACCTTTCCTAAGGGTATTTGCGCGTAAGTGAATGCAATGAATTCAACTGGAATTCGAACTCGGCTCTCCGATTTCTCGTTCCGACCCGATATCCACTGTACCACAACGCACATCCTATCAGTACCTATCACATTACAGACTCTCCTTTGGAGCTTGCCAAGAACACTGAGGAGAACGGCAGGGGCACCTGACCATAAATGGCAGCAGTACTCCATGCACGGACGGATGGTTGACTTGTATATATGCAGGATGGATTCAGGTGGAAAAAACATCCTGGATCGACATAGTGACCCAACCTTTTTAGCAGTAGATTTTCCGTGGAAGAATCAGTATAGAATTGACATCCCACCCGTGGGAGAGAGGCTATAGGGTGGAGAATAATTCGTCACACTCAAGAGCTAGGAGATACTTCGCTATCAATGCTAAGGAATGAGAATTGGGCAGTTCGCACCCAGATATTATAATAATACTCCATTTTTGGCCTGATCTGTCTCTTGTAGTGGATAGCAGGAGGGGTTGGTTACTTACTTTAGCGGTACAGGGTGCCGGCCATTATACTGGCATCCTAAGCAATGGATCGTAGGCTCGAGTTTTACTTGAGGTTGAGTGTGATGCGCATATTGAAGTCACGGAAATACGAAAGCTAGTCGATAGAAATTGAGGGTGAATATTATCAACCTTCTCAGATATTAAATCTAAGATTCCCGTCTCTTCATACTGAAGGCGATAAGAAACAAAGACGAATGTGTTTCTATGAATAAGTGCCACGTAGAAGCACATATACGAGAGATCAGGGTTTTTTTGCGTTTCTGTCACAGGGAAACTTGTACTTGATATAGGTTCCGAGTTCGTGGCCGCAATGATTTATGTGGTCGTGTTTTGCTATAAGACGTGAGTAGTCCAAGAATTTAAAGAATCTTTAATAATGGTTGAGATGTTGATACCGGATCAGAAAGTAACAGATACATATATAAGAAAGAAAGAAAGAAAGAAAGAAAGAAAGAGAAAGAAAGAAAGAAAGAAAAAGAAAAAGAAAGGAACCGAGAAAGAAAGGAAGACAGAAATGAACTGAGAAAGAAAGAAAGAAAGAAAGAAAGAAAGAAGCAGAAAGAAAGAAAGAAATACAGAGAAAAAAGAAAGAAATGAACCGGGAAAGAAAGAAAGAAAAAAGAAAGAAAGAAAGAAAGAGAAAAAGAAAGAAACTGAGAAAGAATGAAATGAACTGAGAATGAAAAAAAGAAAATTGGAAAAAGAAAGAAATGAACCGAGAATGAATGAAAGAAAGAAAGAAAGAAAGAAAGAAAGAAAAAATAAAAATAAACTGAGAAAGGAAGAAAGGAACAGAAAGAAAGAAATGAACCGTGAAAGAAAGAAAGAAAGAAAGAGAAAGAAGAAAGGAACTGAGAAAGAAAGAAATAAAAAAGAAAGAAATGTTTCTGAGAAAAAAAAGAAAAAATGAACCGAGAAAGAAAAAAAGACATGAACTTAGAAAAAAGAAAGTAAACAAAAAATAATTGAGAATGAAAGAAAGAAAGGAACAGATAGAAAGAAAGACAGAAAGAAAAGAACAGAAAAAGAAAAAAAACAGCTGAGATAGAAAGAAAGAATTAAAGTAAATTAAGAAAGAAAGTAGCTAAGATAGATAGATAGATAGATAGATAGATAGATAGATAATGCCAGGTGTCAGATAGATAGATAGATAGATAATGAAAAGATTGAGATAGATAGATAGATAGATAGATAGATAGATAGATAGATAGATAGATAGATAGGTAGGTAGGTAGGTAGGTAGCTAGCTAGTTAGATATATAGATAGATAATGCAAGGGGTGAGATAGATAGATGGATAGACAGATAATGAAAAGATTCAGATAGATAGATAGATAGATAGATAGATAGATAGATAGATAAAATAGAGCAGGCTGAGATTGATAGATACATACATAGACAATGCATATATGTATAGAAATCATTATTTCACTTTTAATAATGCTTATTTCCATGTAGTTAAAGGCAGCAGCGACTGACTAATGAAGATGAAATGGAATTCTTTGCAACAAGCCCCAAGTGGCTTATCAAAATGGAAACATCATAATTAAGATATTGCAAGGTTTTCTTATTGGCACTTTACGACGGAAACAAAGAAACAAACAATTACCGATTCTTAAATGCAAACGGACATTAATGAAAACCAGTAAGGATCCTTCAAGATTCAAAATGAAGGGAAGATTCTAAATGAGACTGATATCAAATGAAATCGAAATAGGCAAAAAGTGTGGGCATCGAAAAAGGATGTTCTATATTCAAGACATTTAAACGATTGATAATGAAAGATCAAGCATAAATTATTATAAAAAAATATTTAATCATCAAAATAAAAGATATTTATATAAGTTTATACAATGTATATTATGTAACTAATATCAGTTTATACAATGTATGTTATGTGACTAGCATAAGTTTATACAATGTATATTATGTGACTAATATCAGTTTATACAATGTATATTATGTAACTAACATAAGTTTATACAATGTATATTATGTAACTAATATCAGTTAATACAATGTATATTGTGTAACTAATATAAGTTTATACAATATATATTATGTAACTAATATAAGTTTATACAATGTATATTATGTAACTAATATCAGTTAATACAATGTATATTGTGTAACTAATATAAGTTTATACAATATATATTATGTAACTAATATAAGTTTATACAATGTATATTATGTAACTAATATCAGTTAATACAATGTATATTGTGTAACTTATATAAGTTTATACAATGTATGTTATGTAACTAATATAAGTTTATACAATGTATGTTATGTAACTAATATAAGTTTATACAATGTATATTATGCAACTATTATATGTTTATACAATGTATGTGATGTAACTAATATAAGTTAATACAATGTACATTATGTAACTAATATAAGATTATGTTATGTAACTAATATATACATAATATATATTTAATTTACAAATATGAATGTGATTACTAAGTTAATTAGATAGATAGATAGATAGATAGATAGATAGATAGATAGATAGATAGATAGATAGACCTTTGTACAAATTAATTGAAACAAAGCGAATAAAGTCTTGCATAGGATTTTTCAACCTTTTCCAATCACGTATACGTCGTCTCTTGACGTTGTTTTCTCTTCCGACCGAAATTCCCTTTACATCTGATGACACAACTGACAGTTGAAAGGCCGACACCAACAATATTTGCGATCTCTCTGTAAGGCTTGACAGTGTATTCGTGTAGCGTCACAATTTTCGTACGCTTTCTTGGAGTAGCGTCCATCGCAGTCAATGGCCGTGAGACAACTAATCGAGAGCCAAGACAATAGTGTCCGGGTGTGATAAAAACCTGATGCAATTACAGATGACGTAATATTTTTCAAGGCCAAATAAATTTCATCATACACCCCGAAAATAGATTCATATTATGGTACACCACTGCAAATGATCCAATATGAGTGAAAAATAGAAACCGATTACACCCTGTCACTCCAGTCGGTCTAAAACTGACCGCATAACGAAAGAAAGGAAACTAAAGTTGTTGTTTCAATTAATTTGCACAAGGGTGTAGATAGATACATCAGTCAATCAATTAATTGCCATACGTGATGCACACTTTGGGCAATCATGTCTCGAAAGTGACATGACTGACTTGGCAGAAGATTATTCCGGAGTAGGTTGCCCTTGCTTTCTGCGGTAGACTTCTATATTTAATTTATTCTTCTCCTATATTTTATTTGGTATAATTGATCCATACACCGAGTTATCTGAAGTGTTTTGTATTTATTAATTCCACATTTCTGACATGAGGTAGTATTTACAGTATTTACACTATTCGGACTATTTTCCTCATCTTTGTTGTCATTTGTAGTGAATATAGACGTTGGTTAGTTCCTGACTTGACTCTTAGAGTTGTGAGTTCATTACCAGGCTACAGCAGTGGTGAACAAGTAACTTGCAGGGTTAGAGGGAGATAACTCATGACTTCCAATCAAGGCTTTACGCAAAGAATTGAGTTCATATATCCCAGTGATTGTAATAAAGGGTTCAGTTCGAAATTCCTAGCACCTGAAGAAATTCCTAGTACCAGTGATTGTAATAAAGGCCGGAGCGTACAACGGCTGAAATGTCGTACAAATGGCAACAAAGATGAGGATAATAGTCCGAATAATGTAAATACTGCTACTAATTCCACATCCTGAATTTTATGATGGATTCATGAAAGTAACATCACTGCTTCCATTTTAATTTTAAATCATAGTTTTGGAAAAGTTTATATTGAGTTACATGTTTTGGAACAATTAATAAAGGAAGTTGATTTTCTTTTCCAGATCTTTCTCAACTAGGTACACCTATGTCATCAGCATCCTCTGCATTATCGGTATAGGTTACAATAGCCGAAAATGTTGTGATAAAGATTAGGACAATAATCTGCTGGTAAATAATCTAAATCATATAATAATTCTGCTTGTTCCTTCCTTAGTTACTTAGTTCCTCCGTCCGTTACGCCATTGAAGAAAGATAAATACTTACTCCCTACACGAGCTTTTCATTCCCCTCTATCTTTTTATAATCTATAAACGCTACTCCCCCCCCAGCCTTTTTCTCACCTTTGCCAAACGGAAGGGTAGAAAAGAGTGAGAGAGTAGGAGGAGGCCGATAGCATTACCGTAGCAGTAGCAGCTTAAGCTGGTGGTTGTAGCAGTAATTGTGTGTGTATATGTGTGTGTACTGTAAAATATAGTAAAGATAGGTAGGTTTGTTGTCGTATCCCGCGATCTAATGACGAAATTTCTGGCCTCTACACCATTGGCCATTACTCAGTTGGTTTTTTCTGTTTACAATGGACACAGAAGCCATGATTTTTCAGTAATGAAAAAAAAAATTTTTTTTTCTCTTTCAACATCTCTTGCTTTTTAAATTTGGTTACTAAGGAAGGAACAAGCAGAATTATTATATGATGATGATTATGGTCAGAAATAATTCTGATAATTTAGAATCGATCTCTTTCCTACTTTTAAAAGTTTTGTCTCAAAGGAAAAGGTCTCCAATGTGAGTAAATAGAAAAAAAAAACGAAGTGAACGATTATGGAGAAGTAAAATAATGTAAAAATCAAATCTCGAAGTTCAACTCTCTCGTTAATAGACAGAGGGTCGTTGAGGACGTTACTATTATTTGTAGTATGACAAAGAAAAATCTTTCCAGGAAATCATAATTATCCTTCCGTGGAAACTAGGTTCCGTTAGTAATCTAAACTTATTTATAAATGGAACTGTGTGTGTGTGTGTGTGTGTGTGTGTGTGTGTGTGTGTGTGTGTGTGTGTGTGTGTGTGTGTGTGTGTGTGTATCCATTACCTATAGACTCCGAAAAGGCTGAACCGATTTTCTTGAAAATTTACACAGTTGTACTATAAGCGTCTGCGAGCGTTCTTAGCTAGGTTTTGTGACGAGGTACCCCCGGTAAATATCGAAAATCGATAATCGAAAAAATCTGGTTATAGAAGGCGTGGTCCGATTTTAATCAAATTTGATACACTCATAGACAAAGACATCAGAAACGATAATTCAGAAGTTTCAAGGTTGCAGTTCTTATAATAGTGCAGAAAATTTGATATCGATACCAGGAAATCAAAATTTGACTTACATCTATTCATTTTTCTTTCAGTCTACGGTTTCGCTTTAACTGGAAATAACTATTGCTTTTTAGTCTTTCCAAAGTGTCTGAGCTCCAGGACCATGGATTAGTTTTAAAGCTTTCATTACACCCGCGCAACGCCGGGCTATACTGCTAGTTATAATGAAAGAGTCTCAAAAATACATCGCCGAGTGAATATAGGCATTGGTTAATTCCAGTGACTTGACCCAAAGAGTTGTGAGTTCAGTACCTGGCTACAGCAGTAGTGAACAAATAACTTAGAGAGTTGGGTTAAAGGGAGATAACTATATGGCATCCTTTTAGTGGCATCGCACATGGAATAAGAATGACTTATACCTGTGATCGAAATAAAGGGTTCAGTTCAGAATTCTTAGCAAAATTCGTAATAGATGCAGTGCGTTGTGGTGCAATGGATATTGGCTCCGAACGAGAAATTGGAGAGCCGAGTTCGAATTCCGGTTGAATTCGTTACATTCACTTAAAATACACTTAGGGAATGTTTTAATCCGTTTTTTCTTCTCCTTCCACCTATGGGTTAAATAACAAGACAGATTGGGTTCTTTAGCCTTGGTTGGCAACCAGTCTACCACAGAAAATGATAGCAACATACTGCGGGAAAGTTTTCCGAGATATGATTGTCCTGTATCACGTATGGTACTTAACTGACTGACCGATATGGGTATACAGGCCTAAAATGGCTAAAATATTAACAAAAAAGAGGGCCAGGCAATTATGACAAGTAAACTCGCAATCTGTCTAAGGATAAAATAGCAGAAAACAATGATTAAATCGACCCCAGAAAAGGTAATTATCAGTGTCATATCTCTGCATTGTTTTTTTGTTTTTCTCGGCTTCTGCTCCGATGAACTTAGATCACTGGTGCCCCCTAAATACGAATTTGAACGAGATACTAGATTAGCAACTAGATCCCACCCTTTTACAGTGAAACCGATAAAATGCAGCCATAACTTCTACTCCAACAGTTTCTTTCCTCGCACTTCTCGACTGTGGAATTCTCTTCCACACGATTGCTTCCCCGACGGCTACAATCTCCAGGAGTTTAAATGTAAAGTCAATAGACACCTCCTAACACACTAACCTGCTCCCGTTCTATCAAACACTCTTCCCATCTGCCCAACCCTCATCCTCGCTATCCTTACTCATCTGTCACCTTCCTCCTGACATTCCCTATGTCTAACCACTCCTTCTCTTTACCTTCCCCTATGTCGCCCCATACGCAATAGTGGCAGTGGAATGCCTTGCTTGGGGTGAGATGATTAAAAAAAAAGAAGTTCTAGAAATTGTAACGCTTCCAAAGATTTCTAGAAATAGTTCCACTGCTAAAATTTATAGAAATAGTAACACTGATAAAATTTCTAAAAGTAATACCGCTGCTAAAATTTCTACAAATAGTACCGTTGCTAAAATTTATAGTAAAAATTCTGCTACACACGTATCTGTTTGGATAACTTCTGTTCTAAATATTATGACGTAAACATATGCACCAGTGTTGCTGATATTCAAAACGTGATAAACTCAAGATCATCACATTATTCGAAAGAATCATATCGATGATTCTGAGCGTTACCCCTACAAAATTACATCCATAGAAACAGTTCGATGCAAGGTAGAACAGGATTAAAGCTAATATTCAACGAAATGTAAACATATCGAAAAAAAAAAAGTAGCAAAGGAGAAATTATCCGAAAATACGTGACGTAAATTAAAAATAACTACACAAAATTACAACCTGATATTTGAGTTTTTGTCGACTTGTTTAATTTTTCTAAAAAAAGGCGGGATAATTTTTAGCGTAAACATGGTTCCGATTAACTTCCGTTTAAATGGAGTTGCATCCGGTAAATATTTTGACATCGACTGATAATCCTGCAGTGCGTGAATCTGAGTGGAGATTAAATACATCATGTATTTACAGTTTTTTTTTCGAAATTATAAAATTATTTTCAATAAATTTAATTTATTAATGTAAAGCACAGTTTACAGTTAGAAAGTTTAAAAATCTAAAATTTTTTCAACAAATCAAGGTAGTTATCAACCATCTGATATATATATATATATATATATATATATATATATATATACCGAACGCCCCGTGGCCCAGGGATAGAGTCGCCGACTGACGCCAATTCGGTCGGTTTTTGAGCCTGGGCTATGTAGCAATCGGAGTCTAACCATACTGATGAGCTGTGATACAGCGAGACAGATCTGTCTGCGGATGACAATAATATATATATATATATATATATATATATATATATATATATATATATATATTTGATCTTTCCTCTTAATAATAGCATAAAACATTTTGATCATAACATTTTGTTTTATTAAGTTTGGGCCTTTTTAACATCATGATATGCTGGTCTTTTTTTGCAACTGAGTAGAGGTACCTAATTCGTAGTTTTTTCTTCTGTTTGACTACAACCTCCATGTCATAGATGATAAAAAAATAACAAATCTGATTTTCTCAATGATCTTCTATAAAAAAATTACTTGTATAATTTGTTTTTCGGTGCGTGGTTGAAAGTAGTATGAGTGTTTTTTCTTTTAAATATTCGTTTTTACTTTTCGAAAGCGGAGAGGAAATATAGATGTTGAATAAAGGATAATTATTTTTCCTAATGAGTTTCTAAAAATCTGTGAGCGTCTTTAATCTGGGCGACAGAGACATTTTGGTTCCACTCTGGAAGCGTTAATTAAACGAAGGTTTACACTAACCGGGACGATAAAAGCGAGATAGTAGCTTGTCAATTAAAATTCCATTTGTAAGATTTTGCTTTGATGATTGCTTTTTGTTTAACCACGAATTTCGACGTAAATAAGGTGCCATGCATAAGACCAAAGAGTTCACTAATGTCATTGTAGGTCATTCAAAGTAACTTGTGAATCTTCAATGCCATACGTTTGAGTTGTAAAATGAATCAGATTTTCTTTTTCTATATTTGAAGGGACACGTTTCATTGCGAGATTTTTAATCGACTGCGGGCGTGTAAAGCATAAACTTTAATCGCTCAATTACGTTTTTAATCGACTGAGTCTATTGAGCGAATGAAATTTCACTGGTTGTAAGCATCTGCAGACAAGCCTGTTTAGCTGTATTACAGCTCCTCGATGAAGCTAGAATATCAGTGTAGCTTCAAGCTGGGCTCGAAATTCGACTAATTTGTCATTAGACGAACATCTTACTAGTGGAGTATCAGTGTAGATAGGCAGCTTTTCACCGCGGGTTATTCACAGGTGTAAACAAACCCCGATGACTTAGAGCGTTTAATTTGATAACCGAACCTAACACAACAGCGTTCAATCCAGTAATCAAAGAACGTAGCGTAAAGCCATATACAATCACCGTTTTACATGAAATCAGCCCCTCTCTAATGTGCTCTATCGGCTGGCTAGAAACGGGAATTAATAAAATAAATTCGAGTCGTGCCATCGACGTAAGACAATATGTATATTAAAATTTACCAGTAATGTCTGTTTAGTTTTTATTGTATGTTTGCAAGTTTTGCTTACCATAATGTACTTCAGAATAAAGCCTCTAAATAATCCAATGGTTTTAGAGATGATGATATTGTGGGGATTTGTGGTTAATTTGGATTAATTTCTCTGTTGGATTTTTACATGGCACAAGACCACTTCCTAAAGGAACTTCCTAACTAAATCCTTACAGTCCACCATTATTTTTTATGAGCGTTGAAAATCATTCATTAAACAAGCGAATGGAAAGTGGAATGAAATTGACAAAGCATCACTTTGCAACTCTAAAGTATATTTAACAAATATTAACAAGAAATACATACATTACATAGATGTGGAAATTGTTTGTTTGAAAGTGTCTTTCACGGACTGTATGAAAATTTGCGTTAGAGCTTTTGACGTAAGTTGAAATGTTCATTGTTGCTGTAAGATTTTTCAGCGTGATAAGAAAGTTGTTTGAAGAATATTATTATTAAAAGAATTATTCACACCTAAGAGTTCGTGAATAGCGTTCAATTTTGTAGTTGTACAGAAGAATGAATTTGTATGAGGGAGTGAGTCGGACTTAAAGCTCGTATATTTCTACATGATGTGTGCATAAGAAATTCTAGTTCCAACTGGCGAAAAATACGCGGCAAATCGTATATATAGGTGTTCAAACATCGTTACGATTTGGTGGTAAAAATGTAGTTCACTTAACTTGATTGTGATTGGGTAGCTCAAACCAATTAGCAAGCAGCTTACATTTATTCAAATATAAAATGGTTACATACAAAATCTAATACATACAATTGCGTGATTGCGTAAGTAAGCGTGTGTGTTTCCACAAGTTTGTGTGTGTGTGTGTGTGTGTGTGTGTGTGTGTGTGTGTGTGTGTGTGTGTGATTTCGCAGTTGTGTGCATGTGTCACAATATCTTAGACTAATTTGGACCTCAGTAGTCCAAAATTTGGATGTGGCCAAAAAAAAAATTGTGAATGACATAGATAATATTCTTCCTAACTGATACTATCACTGACAATGATATTGATTAATGATAATATAACTGATAATGTTATTGATTAATAATATTATCAGTGATAATATTCTTAATAACTAATACTATCAGTGATAATGTTACTGATAACTGAAACTATCACTGATAATGGCATTGCTTAATATTACTATCAATGATAATAACTCCGACGGTTGAAAATACTTGAAAATAAATCAGAACAAATTATAAACTTTGAAAAGTTTATCGATGTAGAACGTCTTTCCAATTTGAGTGTAAACTATGTCAATAATTGTTTTATCAGATAATAAAAAAGAATGAATTTTTTATACAACCAAGAAGACCACTCAAAGAAATTTAAGTTTTTTGTCTTTGTTTTGTTTTTTGTATCGTGGAGGGTGTTCAGCATTGGGAGAGCAGGTCTAGACAAGAAGTAAATAAATGTTGTACTGGTTTGAAGTTCTCTCTCGAGAGAAAATATTGTACATTTTCAAGTGTTATGAAACGTGTCGAAGAAAAGTCACGTTTGCCCTAACGTGTAAGAAATTAATCAGTCGCATGTATGAAAAGTGCGTCTTCTCTTGAAAAATCGCTCAGGCATTTGAGTTGAAGATGTCCCTTCAAATTCTGCTTCGAGAATTTTTATTAAGAATAATGAACTTGTCGAATACGCTAAAAGATGGTGATAAAATAAATATCACGGAAAATGGGGAAGGAGAAAATCCGGTAAAGACAATAATGCAAGAGAGATGCAGTAGTTGGGTGGGTGACCTCATCCGCCTGTGCGTCTTTGCTTGTGCCTGTACGTGCACACCTGTGTGATGAGGGTATTCAGTCAGTTTAGTGCCATACCTGAAATACGCTTGGGCGATCATGTCTCAAAAGAGACATGACTGACTGGGCAGAAGATTATCCCGCAGTAGGTTGCCATTGCTTTCTGCGGTAGACTGGTTGCCGACCAAGGCTATAGAACACAATCTGTTTTGTTATTTGACTTATATCTTAAGAGGGAAGAGATGTATTATATTATTAAGTAGTAATAAGTGGGGGATCAGTTTTTTACTTTATATCAATAGAAAACCGATCTCCCACTTTATGCCAAGTAGACGCTTCAATTATGTTTTCAATTATTATATTCAGTCAGTTAAATGTCATACGTGATACACGCTTGGGCAATCATGTCTTGAAAGACACATGACTGACTGAGCAGAAGATTATCCCGCAGTAGGTTGCCATTGTTTTCTGCTGTAGACTGGTTGCCTGCCAAGGCTATAGAACCCAACCTGTCCTGTTATATAACCCATAACTGGAAGGAAGAGACGGATTAATACCTTTCCCAAGGGCACTTGCGCGTAAGTGAATGCAATGAATTCAACTGGAATTCGAACATGGCTCCTCGATTTCTCGTTCCGAGCCGATATCCACTGCACCACACGCACATCACACTACCGGCCATAATCATCAGGCCACTCCAGTGTTAAAAAAAAAAATTATATTCAGTCAGTCAGTTAAGTGCTATACGTGATACACGCTTTGTGCGATCATGTCTCGAAAGAGACATAACTGACGGGGCAGAAGATTATCCCGCAGTAGGTTGCCATTGCTTTCTACGGTAGACTGGTTGCCTGCCAAGGCTATAGAACCCAATCTGTCCTGTTATTTAACCCATAACTGGAAGGAAGCGACGGATTAATACCTTTCCCAAGGGTATTTGCGCGTAAGTGAATGCTTTGAATTCAACTGGAATTTGAACTCGGCTCCCCGATTTCTCGTTCCGAGCCGATATCCACTGGACCACCACGCATATCCGATTAGGCTATTAAGAAACAAACAAATAAACGCGAGAGAATAAGATTGAGCGTTAGAAGTTAAGAGAATAATTCAGGTGTTAGAAAACAATTGTAACAGGTTAGGGGCGTCTAGGTTGATTTTACATGACAATCCATGTTGAGTAATCTGAACAGGAAATTTGGTGTGATGTACATAGGAAGAATCAAGCTCAATAGTAATGGTCAACAGGACAGAAAACGAGAAGCATGCAAATGATTTTAATACAAAATGCACTTTAAATAAATTTTATTTTAAAAATGCATTAAAATGTGAATTTACTATAAAAATGCATTGAAAAATAATTTTAGAATAAAAAATAATTGGAAAAGGGTTTTACTATGAAAATACATTCAAAAGTAATTTTATAATGAAAATTAATAGGAATATTATTTTTTATGAAAATGCATTGAAAAGTGTTTTACTTTGAAAATGCATTGGAAAATGATTTTATTATGAAAAGCGATTGGAAAGAGATTTTACAATGAAAATGTATTGGTAACTGATTTTACTAAAAAATTGCGTTGTAAAGGGATTTTAGTATAAAAATGCATTAAAAAGTGATTTTGCTATGAAAATGCATTGGAAGTGGATTTTACTATGAAAATGCATTATAAAGTGATTTCATTGTAAAAATGCATTGGAAAGAGATTTTACCACGAAAATGCATTGGAAATGGATTTTATAGTAAAAATGCATTGGAAAGGGATTTTACTATGAAAATGCGTTGGAAAGGGATTTTACTATGAAAATGCATTGGAAAGGGATTTTACTATGAAAATGCATTGGAAAGGGAATTTACTATGAAAATGCATTGGAAAGGGATTTTACTATGAAAATGCATTGGAAAAGGGATTTTACTATGAAAATGCATTGGAAAAGGGATTTTACTATGAAAATGCATTGGAAAGGGAATTTACTATGAAAATGCATTGGAAAGGGATTTTACTATGAAAATGCATTGGAAAGGGATTTTACTATGAAAATGCATTGGAAAACGGATTTTACTATGAAAATGCATTGGAAAAGGGATTTTACTCTGAAAATGCATTGGAAAGGGAATTTACTATGAATGTGAATTGATTAGTGATTTTAATATAAAAATGTATTCGAAAGTTATTTCCTTGTGAAAATACATTGGAAAGGGATTTTACTCTGAAAATGCATTGGTAAGTGATTTTTTTTTTAGGGTAGCTACAGACAAAAACAGAAAAAAAATTCAAAATATAGTCACTGAAAGAAAATATATGTAATAAAATATACGTAGCATGATGCTGATTGTAATTACTGCTGCGAGGTTCTTAGAATTTAGACTAGAATTTAGACTAGCTAAAGAAGAAAAGGTTCGTAATTCATGCTACGTATATTTTATTACATATATTTTCTTTCAGTGACTATATTTTGAATTTTTTTTCTGTTTTTGTCTGTAGCTACCCTAAAAAAAAAACCCAAAAAAAAACGGATCCTATAGAATTTAAAATGAACTTTTTTCTCTCCCCGTCTTCAGTCTAAGAAAAAAAAAAAGAAGTTAGCGTCCTTTCTCTCCTAGCAATCCTTTTCCTTCATCCCCCTTCCAAAAAAAAAACAAAAACAAAAATAACCCCACGTGTTCCTACCAGCACCGTATCAATATATATATGATAGAACCAAAGAAAGTCAGAAGATGTCTGCCAAAATGTCGAATATGCATAATATTTTTTGTGACTACTGGTAAAGTATGCTGATTGTAATTACTGCTGCGAGGTTCTTAGAATTTAGACTATTTTGTATCTGTTTTCTTTTACCATTTAATTTTGTTTCATATAAATATACTAAATTTTTCTGTTGTCGGAACTCCATTTCGACTTATACTAAGTTAAAACTTAGTATATATATATATATATTTTTTTTTTTTACATCAACTATATGTATACTTAATTGGGACGTTAGCATCCCTGTAGGTAAAAAAAAAATATATATAAACCTACAAAGGGCGGAAGAACTCTCAAAGAGTCAACGGCCAGCTAACTAGAGGTGATGTCTCAATAAATCATCGTGGAGAAGGCAACGGGATACCACTCCACTATCTACCCCCGCTCAATCATGGATAGTCACAATAAATATATGAAAGCCAACAGCGTGAAGCGGGTTACTTCCCAAGGAAGCAACTCCTCGCTCGGTAAGGACCGACATGGGCAACAGGTGCCACCTGACCGTCATCAGGCGACTGTTAGCACCAA
The DNA here is from genome assembly GCA_037127315.1 of Ascarosepion bandense. NCBI lineage: Eukaryota > Metazoa > Mollusca > Cephalopoda > Sepiida > Sepiidae > Ascarosepion > Ascarosepion bandense. The sequence continues at coordinate 534,460 of JBBBDQ010001830.1, forward strand.
CGGCGTAAAGGGGACATTTTACTCCAAAATTTGTCCCTCGCCCGGGAAAGAACGACATGAGCAACAGGTGTCTCTGGACCGTTACCCTGCAACTGTGCGAATCAAAGACAAACTCACTATAGGAACATGGAACGTCAGGACACTGAACTGTGGACAACTAGAGAATGTCAAACAGGAGATGAACAGACTGAATATCAGCATCCTAGGAATATGTGAAACAAGATGGCCTAATAACGGAGATTTCAGTAGCGACACCCACAGGATAATCTATGCAGGAGGTAAAAAACACGAAAAAGGTGTCGCTTTAATACTAAACAAACAAGTGAAGAGATGTGTACTTGGATACTGGCAACTGTCAGAGAGAGTCCTCTTGGTTAAACTGCGGGAAAGGCCCCTCAATATAGCTTTTATAGTAGTCTATGCGCCAACAACTCAAAGCTCGGAGGACGAAATAGAATCATTCTATTCAATACTGGACAGTGCTAAGGCTCAGTGCAAAAGCCAAGAAGTTAGGATAATAATGGGGGACTTAAATGCAAAGGTAGGTAAAGATAGAGAAGGAGACACAAACGGCAACTTGGGACTAGGAGAGCGCAACGAAAGAGGAGAAAAATGGATCCAATGGTGCTCAGCCAATGACCAGGTCATTACTAACACCTGGTTCCAAGAACACCCACGACGTTTATGGACATGGAGAAGCCCAGGAGGGGACACGAAGAACCAAATAGATTATATAACTATAAACAAGAGATTCAGGAACGCAGTAGTCCAATGCAAAACATACCCAGGTGCTGACTGCGGAAGTGACCACGTCCCAGTCATCTGCAAACTAAAAGTGAAACTCCGAAGACTGAAGAAGCCCAGCATATCACAAAGACTGCAATACGACACACTAGAGGATGATATCACCCTGCAGAAAGAATATAATAACAGCGTGAGAAAGAAATATGAAGAACAAATTGGAAAAGGATACTCAAAATGGGACTCATTAAAAGAAGCAATGGTGACCTCAGCGAACAACATAGCCCCAAAGGAAATCAAACGCAGAAGAAAAAATGAGTGGATGACCGAAGAGATCCTCCACATGATGCAAAGGAGACAAAAAATAACACCAAGACACGGAGCAGAGTACAAAAAACTTCACAGGGAGATAAGGAACAAATGCAGACAAGCCAAAGAGGAATGGCTCAACAACAAATGTGCAGAAGTAGAGAGACTGAGCAGGAACAACAAAGCAGAGATGCATAAAGAGATAAGAGAACTGACAGGACAAAAAACCTGTTCCTCAACAGGATGCATAAAATCCAAGGAAGGGACAATCATATTAGAGAAAGAGGAAATACTCCAGCGATGGGAAGAATACATAAAGGATCTCTTTTGCGACAAGAGAATACACAAGGAGATGGATGGACCGGAAATACTAAAATCCGAAGTGGAAGCTGCAATGGCCAAAATGAAAAGAAACAAAGCACCTGGCCCAGATGGCATAGTGATAGAGCTGCTGACAGCCTTAGAAGAATATGGCATAGAAAGGATTACTGACATAATAAACGAAATTTATAGCAGCGGAATAATACCAGACGACCTATGCAAGTCGATATTTATAGCGCTGCCGAAGAAACCTGGTGCAAACGAGTGCGAACTACACAGAACTATCAGCTTAATGAGTCACATTACAAAACTGATTGTCAGAATCCTGATGAATAGAGCGAGAAGCAGAATCAGGCCAGAGATAGGGCAGGAACAGTGCGGGTTCGTCAAGGACACTGGAACAAGGAACGCCATATTCATGATTAGGATGCTATCTGAAAGGGCATTACAAATGAAGAAAGACTTGTACCTATGCTTCATTGATTACGCGAAAGCATTCGACAAAATACGACACAAAGAATTGATGGAAATACTAGGCAACCTCGACATTTTCGGCAAAGACATAAGAATAATCAAGAATCTCTACTGGCAGCAAACGGCCTGCATACGGACAGGTAACGACCTCAGTAGATACACAAAAATAGAAAAAGGCGTAAGACAAGGATGTGTCTCTTCACCGGATTTGTTCAACCTATACAGCGAGAATATTTTGAGGACCCTAGATGACACACCAGGATTTGTTATTGGAGGCCACAACCTGAACAACATAAGATACGCGGACGATACAGTACTGATTGCGGACACGGAAATGAAACTGCAAGATCTTATACAGAAAGTAGCAGTGGAAAGAGACAAGAAGGGACTACAAATAAACTTTAAGAAAACTGAGTGCATGGTCATCAGCAAAAGATACAACCCAAAATGCCAAATACAGGTGGGGGATAACAGAATCAAACAAGTCCAAGAATTTAAGTACCTAGGAAGTGTTCTAACAGGAGATGGAAAGTGCGACACGGAGATCCGAAGGCGAATTGGCATGGCAAAGGACGCGTTCCAGAAGATGAGCAAAATACTAACACACAGGAAAATCTCAATAGAAACGAAGAAAAGAGTGCTAGACTGCTACGTGATGTCAGTTCTTCAATACGGCTGTGAATGCTGGACAATATCATCGAAAATGAGGACAAAACTGGAAGCGGCCGAAATGTGGTTCTACAGAAGGATGCTACGGATATCGTGGACTGAGCATACAAGCAACGACGAAGTGTTAGAAAGAATGTCAACAAAAAGGAAATTGATGCTGAGCATCAGGAAGAGACAACTGAAGTTCCTGGGACACGCAATGAGGAAGGAGAGCCTGGAGAACCTGATACTGACTAGACAGATAGAAGGAAGGAGAGACCGAGGAAGGCAGCGGATAACATATTTGCAGGGTCTGATCAGGTGGATGACGGAACGGGGGTTGCCAGGAGCAACAGGAGCAAACATACTAAGAGCCACAAGGGATAGGGAGACGTGGAGATCCATGATCGCCTACGTCCTGAAGGGACAGGGCACATAGAAGAAGAAGAAGTGATTTTATTATGAAAAGCCATTGGACAGTGATTTCATTATAAAAATGCATTGAAAAGGGTTTTTACTATGAAAATGCATTGGAAAGTGATTTCATTGTGAAAATGCAATGAAAAGGAATTTTAGTATGAAAATGCATTGGAAAGGGATTTTATTATGAAAATGCATTGGAAAGGGATTTTACTATGAAAATGCATTGGAAAGGGATTTCACTATGAAAATGCATTGGAAAGGGATTTTATTATGAAAATGCATTGGAAAGGGATTTTACTATGAAAATACATTGGAAAGGGATTTTATTATGAAAATGCATTTGAAAGGGATTTTACTATGAAAATGCATTGGAAAGGGATTTTACTATGAAAATGCATTGGAAAGGGATTTTACTATGAAAATACATTGGAAAGGGATTTTAGTATGAAAATGCATTGGAAAGGGATTTTATTATGAAAATGCATTGGAAAGGGATTTTATTATGAAAATACATTGGAAAGGGATTTTATTATGAAAATGCATTGGAAAGGGATTTTACTATGAAAATACATTGGAAAGGGATTTTACTATGAAAATGCATTGGAAAGGGATTTTAGTATGAAAACGCATTAGAATGTGATTTTACTAGGAAAATGCATTGGCAAGAGAATTTTCTATGAAAATGCATTGGAAAGGGATTGATTTTAGTATCTCCTCCTTCTCTTAACCCTAACTCTACGTCAGCTGTGGTTCTAAAAGTTCGAAAATCATACTTGCTTGATTTTAATATCCCCAACCTGTAATTGGCATTTTGGGATCCTCCTCCTTTTCTCAACCCTAACCCTACATCAGCAGTCGTCCTAAAAGTGCGAAAATCATACTTTTTGTCGCTCAGGAGTTTGATGTTTGTTGAGGTATTTAACAACATTCTTGTTGATGATAGATTCCAAAAGTTTATTAATGATACAAAAGAGGCTGATGTAGCGATATTGTGAGCGGTACGAGGGCTCATCTGCGTTATTGCATACAGAGAACACACTAGGCACCTTCTTTGTGCTTGGGAAACATTTCCTCTCAAGACATTAAAAAACAGTTCTTGAAAACGACTACAAGGATCTTATTAAGACCAGTAGCTTTCGTATAGTCAAGAGATGCGTATAAAAATCTTCCGAATCGGTATGGAGATATCACAAAGCTTGTGCTTTTCTGAGTCGGGTAAGGGTTAGTTTGTTGTTGTCTGGGCTAGTTAGAAGCAAAGTTTATAGCAAAGAGGATGAGATAAACTTCGGATTATTTATAAGGGAGAGCAGTAACAGTTTTCCTGTGTTGAGTATTGTATAGGGAACGTTGGCTAACCTTTCAAAGTGGCCTGGCGTCAAATAAAACAGAGCGAACCACATTTGAAAGAATCAGAAGATTGAACAAATGATAAAAGGATCTCGTTTGTATAAATAAGTGCAAATTTCTTTAATGAGAAGAATGACATCAGTTTTTGTTGTTTTGAAGTAACTCATATTTTGAAAAGTACTGCATAAAGTTTTCTTTTGAATGCGTGTTTAAGAGTTCATGTTCAGTTAAGGCCAAATGGAATTGATTTGTGAAGAAAAGACAAATCTGGCGCCGCTATGAGTGCATACAATTGTAGTAGTGAAAGAGATTCGTCCCAAGTGTGAAATGAAAGCGGATACGAGGCATTTGTTCTTCTTTCTTTTTTGTTGCCGACAAGTGAATTAGGAAAGGTGTGTGTGTGTGTGTGTGTGTGTGTGTGTGTGTGAGAGAGAGAGAGAGAGAGAGAGAGAGAGAGAGAGAGAGAGAGAGAAGAAGAGTTCGTAAATTCTAAGCGCTTCGGTGATTTCTGCTGACCCTGTAAGTCGATTTGAAAAAGTTTTGCGTACAACAAAGGTTCATGTTATGATCCACAAGTGAAATCGGACCAACGGTTTCGGAGGAGTAGAGTTTGTTAGAATAGACACACACACACATATTTTTGTTAAATCATTTCACCCCGGGCAAGGCGTAAATGCCACTGATGTGCGGGGGGCTACATAACTGAAAGAAAATTAATTAGAGGAGGGAGAAGAGGATTACAAACCAATTAGAAAGAAGCAATAGAAAGATCAAAATGCAGATGTGATGACAGTTGCAAAGAGGGAGAGAATGGGAAGGATATACGGGGTGGGGGAAGGGCTAGAGTCAAGTGGTTAGTAGATGAGTATTGACATTGCATTTAAATTTCTGGAGGTTGTAGCCGTCAGGAAAGCAAGAATATGGGAGCGAGTTCAACAGGCGTAAAGTGCGAGAGAAGAAGCTGCAGGAGTAGAATTGTCGTCTGCATTTGGCTAACTTAACTGTGAATGGGTGGGACCCAGTTGCCATTCTGGTTGCACGAGTAAACACCTGTTGAGGAGGCACCAGTGACTTAAGTTCGCCTCAGCAGAAGCCATGAAAGTACTTATAGAACAAAGGGAAGCCACATTTCGTCGGTGGGGAAGTGGCTGTAGTCGAGCCGCCAAGTCAGCACCTATCACGTTACTAACTCTCCTTTGGAGCCTGTCGAGAACACTGAGGTGAGCGGCAGGGACGCCTGACCATAAATGGCAGCAGTACTCCATGCAGGGTCGAATGGTAGACTTGTATATGTGTAGGATGGATTCCAGTGGAAAGAACGTCCTGGATCGACACAGTGACCCAACCTTCTTAGTGGATTTAGCTATGGATTCGATGTAGCGGTTCCATTTGAGATCCGAAGAGAGGGTAAGGCCGAGGAGGCGCAGTGTATTGCACTCAGGGAGAATCGCTTGGTCCATGCTTATGGGAGGCAGGAGAGGTTGCCTGTGATGGTTGACAGACAACAGCTTGGTCTTGGACGCATTGAAGTTGACAAGCCACTTCTTGCCCCAATTCACCACAGAGTGTAGATCCCGTCATGCCAGGTTTCTTACTGGTGCGGGAGTATATTGTGGTGTCATCTGCGTAGATGCCTACTTGGGACTTGATCTCATCTGGGAGGTCATTGATGAAAATAAGGAAGAGCGTCGGGCCCAGGATAGAGCCCTGGGAGACACCGGCATTCGTGCTGTAGGATGAAGAGGCATGCCCATTTAAAACGCCCTTCATTTTACGGTTGTTTAAAAAGGACTGGATTAGGTCAAGCAGGCGTCCGGTAATGCCATAACCCCGTAGCTTGCAAAGGAGGACAGAGTGCCAGACCCTGTTAAAAGCCTTGGAGATGTCCAGAGCACGTTGAAGTATTTCAGCATTGATTATGGCCTCGAACACTTTCCCGAATATCGTTAGAAGACTGATGGGTCCGAGGGTTCACCACAATTCTTAAAAACAGGAACGACTGAAGAGAAATTCCAGCATGCCGGAAAACAGGAAGCAGAAAGGCAGTAGTTAAAGAGTTTAAAGAGGACAGGGGAGAGTTCTGGGGCACACCTCTTAAGGATTATTACCGGGATTCCGTCGCCACCGCTCGCCTTATGGGGGTCAAGTTTTGAAATTACTCGGGATACTACCTTCGGGGTAATACGTACGTCGTGCAGTTTGGCCTCAGTTCTAACGGGGAAGTTGGGTGAGCATACTCCAGATGAGTCAAACGTGGAGTTGGATGAGAATCTGCGGGCAAAGCACTCAGATTTGTCCGCAGATGATGTGAGAACCTCAAATTCATGAATTAAAGGAGGTATATTGTTAAATATACGAGACAATGAATGCCTATTATGTTTAATCATGAGCCTTCTAAACGTCGTATTTTGGCTTTAATTTCAGTTGAAAATAAAGACAAAAAATTATCCAACATTTGGATAATTTTTTATTAATTTGGTTCTAAGCTTTCGGCTCACATAAGCCATCTTCAGAGAGGTCATTAAAACGGTAACACAATAACATCCACCATCATCGACGATTTTATGTTTTGTTGACATAAAACTCCGCTAGGCAACGGCAATAGTTACCAATCACGCGGTGTGACGTCATAGAACTGCATTGCAAATTTGCGAACTGCGTTTGCTATTTTTGGTAACTATTGTTTATTCATTGTCTCTTATATTTAACAGTATATGTTGACAAAATTATATGTTGCCTCGATACACTAAATATATACATATATATATATTGTCATCCGCAGACAGATCTGTTTCGCCGTATCACAGCTCATCAATACGGTTAGACTCCGATCGTTTTTTTTTTTTACCCAGGATTGAAACCCGACCGAAATGGCGTCAGTCGGCGACTCTACCCCTGGGCTATGAGCGTTCGGTGGAAGTAGGCAAACTTTTTAGCGCATATTATACGCGCCCAATAGCTAGAGCGCTGTAATTCTACTGGGGGTAGAGTCGCCGACTGACGCCATTTCGGTCGGGTTTCAATCCTGGGTAAAAAAGCAATTGAAGTCTAACCGTACTGATGAGCTGTGATACGGCGAAACAGATCTGGCTGCGGATGACAATAAAAAACTATATATATATATATGTATATGTATGTATATTTAGTGGTAGTTTATCAGTAATTACCTACAAAATGAAACTACGGACGGATGTAGAAACTTAGAGAAAGGCTGTAAATTGAGTTCTAGCTAGGCGGTGTTATATATAAATAATAAATACAATAATAATAATAATGGAAGATTTTCAGCCGGAAGATATCAAATATTAATTTCAGATGTGGCCATATATCTGTTTACCAACACACCATTCCAATTTTGCTTTTTATTTAATCTAAGATGAGTCAACATACTGGATTAGGAATTATCTATTAAGTGAAATTTGGAATGAACAATAGCTGATATCTCACACCAGACAAACAATGGTCACCTGATTATAACCTGGGGGTACTTGGCTGAAACCTTGTGTCTATAATAACAACCATATCAAGAAAAATGAGTACAACAATTTGACGTAATACAAGAATATTGAAGATGGCTCATATCGGAAATGAAATTGTAAATTAAAATCAGCTAATTTATCTCATTTTACCTTTCTTTGTATAGATGTTAGCATCTGTCTATCTATCTATCTATCTATCTATCTATCTATCTATCTATCTATCTATCTATGCCATTCTGTTCCTATATCTATCTATCTATCTATCTATCTATCTATCTATCTATGCCATTCTGTTCCTATATCTATCTATCTATCTATCTATCTATCTATCTATCTAAGCCTGTTCATATCTATCTATCTATCTATCTATCTATCTATCTATCTATCTATCTATCTATCTATCTAAGCCTGTTCATATCTATCTATCTATCTATCTATCTATCTATCTATCTATCTATCTATCTATCTATCTAATGACGTGCCCGTCTCGTAATTCCTTTTCTTTATTCAATCTTATTCTGTCTGAAAATTCATCCTCCATTGACTTTCCCTTTTTCACTTCTTGTTCTTGTTGTTATTCCCTTTGTTTTAGTCTAATTGCCGCTCGACTGTCAACTGCCTGTCGTTTTGGCTCGACAAATATCTTTCACATAATTGAAATACGATGGCAAACTAACAAAAATCAAACACCCGTACGTACCCAAGCCTTTTCAACAACTGACACATCGGCACGAACACGTACATCAAAGCATAAAAAGCAATTGGCCTCAGACGTAGAAAAAGCAGAAAACAAAAAAACAAAAAACAAAAAAACAAAAACAGACAAATAAATAAAATCAACTTCATATTATATTTTATTTTCATGGTCGACCGCTTGCCTTGTTAATTCAATTTTCGTCTGTCTGTTGTGGGCTTCCGCTAAATACGATAGGTCATTCTTGGTGCGTTTTAACTTCGACGTTTGTGCGCCCCCCTCCCATATTTGTGCACACGTACTCACAATTGCAAATTCGTATGCACACTCACACATACACACAAGCATAGACGTGATCGCTTACATAGTAACAATTTCATCTGGTCCTGGGTATGACAGTAAACTGCATCCGGCAGCAAGGCCTCTGATTGGTAGGTCTTGAGGAGCATGGAACCACCTCTTAATTGTTGTTGTTCCTAGGTCCACCCCGACCCGGAGTGGTAGCATCTGTTAGGCTCCCAGCTATGAGCAAATAGTTAACCCTCAATAGTTAACCTCAAATAGTTAACTCTCAAAAAACAAAGTATTTTTATACTTTCATAGTCAAAACACTATGAAAGTATAAAAATACACTTTTATAGAAATATATACATAAAGATAGACTTTTATAGAAAGATATACATTTTTGAAGGAAAAAATATTGCCATAATACATTTTTGAAGGAAAAAATTATTACCACCAAAACATTTTTGAATACAAAACTAGAAGACATCTTCGGTTTTCTAAAATAAAGAAATTTTCATCAAAATCTGACTAAATTGGAGTAGATAGACTAAACTATCGCCCGGTTCACACTCCACCCACGTCTATTGAACAGGTGTAGAGGCTCATCCCTTGTTCCCTGTTTAGGATGTGGTTTCCGGCTTTCTCTCTTCTAATCTTTTCACTCTTACGTAGCCCCCGGCACATCAGTGGCATTACCGCCTTGCTCGGGGTGATATGATTAAAAGAAAAAAAATCAACCTTCTTACTATAACTGAATATTAAAAAAAATACCTTAAAAACCCTACTTTTTTGGCATTAAATAACCCACAAAGGTTGATGTGTCGTTAAACAAAACTAAGACAAATAAAATTTCATCTATCGAACACACATTCATGAATACCGATTTTAGTCGCACACATTTGCGCAGATAGACTTACAATTTGATGTTTCCACACATATATACACATGTACACACGAACACATATTATTTTTCTTCTTCATGTGTCGTGTCCATTCAAGACGTAGGCGATCATGATTTTCTACTTGCCCTTATCTTTTGTCGTTCTAAAAAAAAATTTTCTTCTTGGTTTTTCTCCCAAACTCCGCTCCGCGATCCACCTGAACAAATCCAGCAAGTATGTCTCTCACTGCTTTCCTCTGTATCTCTTTTCCTCTATCAGTCCTGTGAGTATTAGATTCTCCAAACCTTCATTCCTCATTAGGTGTCACAGAAATCTCAGTTGTCTCTTCCTGATGCTGAGTATAAATTTCTTTTTCGTTTTCATCCTCTCCAAAACCGCGAAACGCTTACAAGGTGATTTGTTGATTTTTAGGACGCACGCATAGAAAACACACGCATGCACGCAGAAAATTTGATTTTCGCATACATACACAGATGCACGCAAACACACACACACACACACACACACATGCAGTCATAAAGACACATGCATACACATACATGGACGTACAGACAATTCAATCTTCGTAGACATGCATAGAGAAAGGAACACACACACACACACACACACACACATACACGCACGTACACACAGTTAAACTTTTGGGACATTTTAGTCTCTATTTAAATCTTAGCAAGAAAGACAAATTCTGAATTTAAAAGAAATTAGAAATAAAAATAATTAGAAATATTTATTAGAAATAAAATAATTACACACTAATGCTTTTGCGTATTTGTAAAATCTTCAATAAGCACGGAATCGATTCTTGTCTGTTCATTGGCTGCTGATCGAGAACTTTCATTTCAAAGAGAGACAAATTCTTGCAAACAATTTAAAATCTATCTATCTATCTATCTATCTATCTATCTATCTATCTATCTATCTATCTACGTCTGTTCATATCTATCTATCTATCTATCTATCTATCTATCTATCTAAGCCTGTTCATATCTATCTATCTATCTATCTATCTATCTATCTATCTATCTATCTATCTATCTATCTATCTAAGCCTGTTCATATCTATCTATCTATCTATCTATCTATCTATCTATCTATCTATCTATCTATCTATTATGGGACCTCCCCTTTTTGGACTATAATGAACTATTCCTATTATTCTGAATACCGGAAGAATATGCCTCTCGGGGTGGAGTTGGGTTGAGTCACCCCGGTCTTATACTTGGCAGTCCGACTGACATGTAACATACTTTGTATTTGTTCTCTCGTTAAATATATGTTTCAATAATACTCGAGTTCGTGTTTTTTCCGGAGCTATCCTGGGTCCACAACACTATCTATCTATCTATCTATCTATCTATCTATCTATCTATCTATCTATCTATCTATCTATCTATCTCAGTCTTTTCGTCATCTATCTATCTATCTATCTATCTATCTATCTATCTATCTATCTATCTATTTCACTCTTGGCATTATCTATCTATCTATCTATCTATCTATCTATCTATCTATCTATCTATCTATCTATCTCAGTCTTTTCGTCATCTATCTATCTATCTATCTATCTATCTATCTATTTACTCTTGGCATTATCTATCTATCTATCTATCTATCTATCTATCTATCTATCTATCTATCTATTTCACTCTTGGCATTATCTATCTATCTATCTATCTATCTATCTATCTATCTATCTATCTATCTATCTATTTCACTCTTGGCATTATCTATCTATCTATCTATCTATCTATCTATCTATCTATCTATCTATCTATCTCAGTCTTTTCGTCATCTATCTATCTATCTATCTATCTATCTATCTATCTATCTATCTATTTCACTCTTGGCATTATCTATCTATCTATCTATCTATCTATCTATCTATCTATCTATCTATCTATCTATTTCACTCTTGGCATTATCTATCTATCTATCTATCTATCTATCTATCTATCTATCTATCTATCTATCTATCTAACACAATTGATCATCCAAATTCTGATAAATAGATCGTGCAGCAGAATCAGGTCGGAGATAGGACAAGAATAGTGCGGTTTCGTCAAGGATACTGGAACATGGAACGCGATATTTATGCTTAGAATGTCATAAGAAAATAATACAAACGAAGAACGTGTACCTGTGTTTCATAGACTACACATTCGATAAAGTACGCCACAAAGACCTGATGAAGACGCTCGAAATGTTATTTTCGAGAGAGACATTAGAGTAATCATGAAACTAGAACCAAACAAGTACAAAAAATTAAATACCTAGGAAATGTTCTAACAGGAGATGGAAAGTGCGACACAGAGATCCGAAGGCGAATTGGAATGGCAAAGGACACATTCCAGAACTAGAGTAAAGTACTAAAACACAGGAAAATTTCACTAGAAACAAAAAAGAAAAAAAGAGTGTTTGTTGGATTGCTTTGTGATGTCAGTTCTTCAATACGACAGTGAATGCTGGACAATATCAACGAAAATGAGAACGAAAATTGAAGCAACGGAAATGTGTTTCTACAGAAGGATGCTGCGGATATCGTGGACTGAGCATACAAGCAACGATGAAAGAATGGCAAGAAAAAAAATAATACTGAGCATCAGGAAGAGACAACTGAAGTTCGTGGGACACGCGATGAGGAAGGAGAGCCTGGAGAACCTGATACTGACAGGCCAGATAGAAAGAAAAATAGACAGAGGAAAGCAGCGGATAACATATTTGCAGGGCCTGATCAGGTGGATGACGGAACGGGGTTGCGAGGTGTAACAGGAGCAAACATACTAAGAGCCACAAGGGATACGGAGATGTGGAGAACCATGATCGTCTACGTCCTGAAGTGACAGGGCACATAGAAGAAGAAGTATTTGCAACAAACTGCCTGCACACGGAGAGGAAACGAGTTTAGCAGATATACAAGGATAAAAAGTGCTGATCTTTTCAACCTATACAGTGAGATGACTCTGAGAGCCCTAGAATCCCTGCCAGAATTTGTCATTGGTGGCCGCAATCTGAACAATTTAAAATATGCAGATGATAACAGTGCTGATAACAGACACGGAAAGTAATCTACAAGACCTCCTACAGGAAGTAATTACAGAAAGTGGGGAAAAAAAGTCCACATATAAACTACAAGTAAACTAAATAGCATGGTAGTTAATAAATAGAGGAAACCAAAATGCCAACTTCTGATCGGGGATACTAAAATCAAGAAGATACCTGGGAAGTGTCTTAATAGAGAACGGAAAGTGCGACACTAAGATTCGAACGCGTATTGGTATGGCCAATGATGCATTCCAGAAGCTAAGTAGAATATTAAGGCACAGGAAAATTTCGCAAGAAACAAAGAAAAGAGTACTGCATTGTTAGTTGATGTCTATCCTTCAATATGGCAGTGAATACTGGACAATCTTATAAAAAATGAAGGAAAAACTTGAAGCAATCGGAGTGTAGTTCTACAGAAGGATGATGAGGATACCATGAACAAAACATGTGGGCAACGACAAGGTTTTGGAGAGAATGGAGACGAAAAAGAAACTCATACTTAACATCATGAAAAGTCAGAGAAAGTTTCTGGGACATGCAATGAGGAAGGAAGGCTTGGAGAATCTGATGCCCACGAGACGGATAGAGGGGAAAGGGAGACAAAGGAAAGCAACGCGTAGCATATTTGAGGGACTTGAGTAGATGAACGGCAGAGTAGGTTATGAGAGAAGAAAAACTGTACACAGAGAAGAAGAAGAAGAAGAAGAAGAAGAAGAAAAAGAAGAAGAAGAAGAAGAATGCTTTTGTGTATTTGTAAAATCTCTAATAAGCTCGGAATCAATTCTTGTCTGATCATTGGCTGCTGATTTAGAACTTTTTATTTCAATGAGAGACTAATTTTTTCAAACAATCTCAAATCTATCTATCTATCTATCTATCTATCTATCTATCTATCTATCTATCTATCTATCTATCTATCTATCTATCTATTACAGTCCTTTTATTATCTATCTATCTATCTATCTATCTATCTATCTATCTATCTATCTATCTACAGGGTGCGATAGAGGAATAGTCGCAAAAATGAAAATAACACTGACGTCTGATCTTAACAGTTGTATTTATCAAAGTTTAACAAATACATCTTGAAATACTAAAGTGTAAATTCAATCAATAAAATTGACATTGGTTTCAAAACGACCTCCAGCCTACTTCGTTATTTTCTACATCTTATCTGGATGGTTACCTTGTTTACGTTTGTGAATGTTGCCATAATCGTTGCCTTTAGTTTATCTTTGCTGTTTCAAGGAGTATTTTTTGTTCTCTCGCTCAACTCTGTCACCCACATTATAAACAAAGGGTTGCAGTCTGGTGAGCTATGTGGCCAAATGTAAGAATTATTTGGTTGCAAAAATTATCTGACAGACATAACTGCGTTTTGCTTGTGTGGAATGAGGTAGAATCTTGTTGACAGATATAGGGTCTTCTAGCAGCCACGCTCTTGACCAAGGGCAGCAATACCTTGTGAAAGCACTTGATATAGGCCTCCGTGTTGAATATGAGTCCTTGTAGGAATATGAATGGAAGCATAACATCACCATCAACAGAGGTAACGCCAAAAACCATCATTTTCACAGAATATAGTATCCAAGTCTTTCTGAATCATCTGCACTGTCTTTAGATTGACACCTAAACACTCTGAAATGTTCCTATTTGTTATGGGACCTATCCGTTTTGAAATATAATGAACTCTTCCTATTATTATGAACTAGCAGTATAGCCCGGCGTTGCTCGGGTGTAATGAAAGCTTTAAAACTAATCCATGGTCCTGAGACTCAGACTCTTTGGACGTTGGCACAAAAGACTAAACAGCAATAGTTGTTTCCAGCGAAACCGTAGACTGAAAGAAAAATGAATGGATGTAAGTCAAATTTTCATTTCCTTGTATCGATATCAAATAAGCTTTTTTCGTCGTAAACTGAATTTTGAAGACTAAAGAAGTCCTCTGAGTAAATGGTATTATGGCTGAGACTAAGAACTACAATTATACCTACTTAGAGCCAAACCCGAAGCAAAAACTAAAATAAAAGGGCTGAAAAAAATACAGACATACAGGAAGATAACAGGCACTCATAAACAAACGATATTCAGAAGTTTGAAGGTTGCAGTCCTTACAATAGTGTAGAAACTCGATAATACATATATATATATAAAAGGCAAGATATTTGTGTGTGTGTCTGTTTATCTGCCTGTATGTCTGTATTTTTTCAGCCTTTTTATTTTAGTTTTTGGTTCGGGTTTGGTTCTAAGTAGGTATAATTGTAGTTCTTAGTCTCAGCCATGATACGATTTACTCGGAGGACTTATTTAGCCTTCAAAATTCAGTTTTCGACGAAAAATACTTATTTGATATCGATAGCAGGAAATCAAAATTTGACTTACATCCATTCATTTTTCATTCAGTCTACAGTTTCGCTTTAACTGGAAATAACTATTGCTTTTTAGTCTTTCGTGCCAATGTCCAAAGCGTCTGAGCTCCAGGACCATGGATTAGTTTTAAAGCTTTCATTACACCCGAGCAACGCCGGGCTATACTGCTAGTACAGTATAAACAATTTGTGTATTTTTGTATACTTTGTTTGGTGGAAAAATGTCTTTTAGATTTAAGCGAATGTAGGTTTGAACAAAAAAGTACTTGTGTTTTAAATGCAACGTCAATTTCCAGCAGTCATGTTTGTTTCTTTTTTTTATGCGTCTACTACAAGGGTCGATGAATTTAAGTTGAAAAAAAAAAGAGAGTGCGTGTGAAAGAAAAAGCGAAGAAAGGGAAAAAGGGTCAAATAGCGATAGTAGTAAGTAGCAGAATGCGTTTGTGTGAAAATATTAATCAGTCTACTCAACTAATAATGTCTGTGTTCCTTTCCCTTTTCAGGCCGGTCAGAGATGTAAAACTTTTATGGGCAGTTGAGGATATCTTGTTGCTGCTGTTGTTTTCCTTTCCTTCTTCTTCTTCTCTTGTGTATTGGTTGAGTCAGCGACAGGCCTATCTGTCGGTTTTTGGCCTCTCTGATCTCTGCGTCTTTCTGACTGTCTTGACCAGTCAGGAGACGTCCTTAAATAGTGAATCTCATTATGTGACCGGCTCCCGCAGGCATTTTTTTCTTTTGGTGTAAAAAACGTCATATATGAATTTTCGATTTGCTATTAAATTAGGATCCAGAATTTTGCTTTTCACACTGATTTGTGAAATTTGCTTTGGTTTGGGTTTTTCCTAAATGTTTTTAGTCGTGGACTAGGTTTTTTCAAAATGTTTTTAGTCGTTTGGATCCGAATTTGCAGGTGTGCAATTTTACTTTGTGTGTTTTAGTTAGCTGATGGATGTTATAGGATTTGTAGATAGAAGATGGAAATTGACGTTGCATTTAAATATTTGGAGATTGAAGCTATTAGGAAAGCAATAAACAGAAGTGAGTTTCAAAGGCGGGATGTGCAAGAAAAGAAACTATTGGAGTAGAAGAGGCGGTTACATTTAAACCGGTAAAAGGGTGAGACCTAGATCTCAGTAAATTCATATAGTCGGGAAACCATAAAAAAAAGCTGGTTAGAGCATTTAATATAGAAATAGACACACCCTTCAGCAATAGGCTTAGTTTGTTTGTGTATCTAGTTTTGTCACTTTTTTTTTTTTTGCTAGGTTTTATATTTTTTTCTACCCAAATCTATAATTTTGGATAGGAAAAAATCACCCACACATTCAAATGATATTTTTCCTCTTTGCAAACGCCTTTTCCAGTTGAGTGAATTCCTGCATAGATAGTTTTTAAAATATTTCCTTTTCTTAGCCTTAGTTCTCATTTCTTTGTCAGCATTCGTACAGGAATTTAGTTTCAGCTCTAAAAACGCAGTCACTCCGACATTAAAGAAATAATCATTAGATTTTTTCTCGTAAAAGTTTTCGTCATCATTTGCAAACTGAATAAAATGAATCGACTTTAGCGAAAAAAATAAAAAAGAAAGAAAGAGGAATGATCAATGCTTATTTAATCCGTCTACTTATACCCTTTCAAAAATCGAACAACAACATGAATTTTGAAGAGATTCTATAGTTATCTCCCCTGGACAGACACAAAACCTAAATAATAATGAACCCAGAAGAAAAGAAAAGAAAAAGCAACATGAACTTTATATAAAAGAAAAATACTAGATGGAGCTTCTCTAATGTTTTATGGTCAGCATTGCGTCGCCTAATACAAATTGACTGTTGGATTACGGATAACAAAAATGAAAGAAATTGATATATTGATTTAAAATTCAAATATCGATATGTCTACCACTCGCTTGATATCATGACTTTAAATCCCGACACTTTCGTGAAATATTGTATTCGTTAAAAAAAAAAGCCGGACTTGAATAAATGACATTGGTTGAACGGATGCCAAACGTAGTGAATTTATACAAAGCAAAATAAAATCACATTCATTTTGTCGTTTCTTTTTTTTATGGTCGTTTTGCAACGGTGACGTCTGTATTAACCAATTCTTTTTTCGAGAATTCGAAAAGCTAAATAAAAACTTGAAGGCAGGAAACAGGTCACTTTTACGAAATACGGACTCATCTATTTTTTGCATCTCGTCTGGAAGATTTGAAACAAAGAAAATAAATAAATAAATAGAAGAAATGTTGATTTAATACAAGCATATGTATTTTAGTTTTTTTTTTTATCATATCACCCCGAGCAAGGCGGAAACGCCACTGATGTGCAGGGGGCTACCTAAGAGTGAAAAGATTGAAAAAGAGAAAGCCGGAAACCATATCCTAAACAGGGAACAAGGGATGGGCCTCTTCACCTGTTCAATAGACGTGGGTGGAGTGTGAACCGGTCGATAGTTTAGTCTATCTACTCCAATTGAAAATAAAAAAAGAAAAGAGTGAAAATATTGGATAAGAGAAAGCCGGAAATCACATCCTAAACAGGGAACAAGGGATAGGCCTCTTCACCTGTTCAATAGACGTGGGTGGAGTGTGAACCGGGCGATAGTTTAGTCTATCTACTCCAATTAATCAAACTGTTCTTCATTACAAACAAAATATATGAATAAAAATAAAAAATGAAAACGCTGTTAACAATCAGTTCAGTCTTTACTGAGGGTTCAACAAAACTGAGATCTTTCGTCTCATCTTATAAGAAAAAAAAATGGACATATACTTGTTATTGAGCAAATTTAACAAACATTTTTACACCTCTTTCGCACAAGCCAGCGTTGCAACACTGTCGCTATCTGTTCGGTCGAGATTCGTTAAGATGTTCTCTCTTTTTTTTTTTTTTTAGTTTAACCAGGATATTTGTTTTATTTACAGCCAGGATATGACATGTCACTTCCACGGAGTCGGATCATCTACATTTCCTCTTCTGTTAGCAATGTAAAGTGAAAGTTTTCCATAGAAACTTCCGCTCTGACGAACATAGTTATGCGTGAGTTACACGGGAATCCCTGACTGTTACAGTTTTGACCTCTTCAAATAATCGCCATCTATACCATCTTCTTCTTCTTCTATGTGCCCTGTCTCTTCAGGACGTAGGCGATCATGGTTCTCCACGTCTCCCTATCCCTTGTGGCTCTTAGTATGTTTGTTCCTGTTACTCCTGTCAACTCCCGTTCCGTCAACCACCTGATCAGGCCCTGCAAATATGTTATCCGCTGCCTTCCTCTGTCTCTCTTTCCTTCTATCTGGCCAGTCAGTATCAGGTTCTCCAGGCTCTCCTTCCTCGTTGCGTGTCCTAGGAACAGTTGTCTTTTCAGTTGTCTTTTCCCGGTGCTCTGTATCAATTTCCTTTTTGTTGCCATTCTTTCCAACACCTCATCGTTGCTGCATGCTCGGTCCACGATATCCGCAGGGTGTCTCAATAAACCATCGTGCAGAAGGCAACGGGATACCACTCCACTATCTACCCCCGCTCAATCTATACCATCATATTCCTCAATTTCTACCACTTTAACCTCTGTTCATATTATACATTCATCATTATTATATCAACTGTAACGTTCTATCTAGAGTGTCTCTTGAACCTTTTACAAGTTTTAGAATGATGTTCACTTAGTTTTTAATTTTTTAATTTTCTTTTTGATAAGGTGATTTTTTACTACGATACTCAAAATGTACAGGACCCAAGAGCCAATCGAGGTAGTAGATTACTGAGTAAGCAGCACAGTTTAAAGCAGTGTTTCTCAACTTTTCTAAGCAACGGCACACCTAGAAACAAATGAAAATATCATTGCACTTGTCTATATTTCTGAGATGAGGTAGTATTTACAGTATTTACATTATTCGGACTATTGTCCTCATCTTTGTTGCCACTTGTACGACGTTTAATAATAGATCATTCTATTTTTTCTATATTTCTGAGATGAGGTAGTATTTACTGTATTTACATTATTCGGACTATTGTCCTCATCTTTGTTGCCATTTGTACGATGTTTTGGCCGTTGTACACTCCGGCTTTCTTCAGGTGCTAGGAAATTTCGAACTGAACCCTTTATTACAATCACTGGGATATATAATCTTCATTCCTTGCGTATTAATATGGGAACCAGTGCCAGAGAAAATCATTAGTGTCAAAATTGCAGTATGAGCTCTGGTAAAAATACTAGAGAAAACCATTAACATCAAAAATTGCAATATGAACTCTGGTAAAAAAGGTTTACTGAATATTAGGTTTATAAGTCCCAAAAATTCAGTTGTTCTTGTCCTCAAGTACACATAGTCCAGTGGAT
The DNA here is from genome assembly GCA_037127315.1 of Ascarosepion bandense. Lineage (NCBI taxonomy): Eukaryota > Metazoa > Mollusca > Cephalopoda > Sepiida > Sepiidae > Ascarosepion > Ascarosepion bandense. The sequence goes on from JBBBDQ010001830.1 coordinate 553,841, forward strand.
ATAGATGTTGGTTAGTGACTTGACCCAAAGAGTTGTGGGTTCAATACAGCAGTGGTGAACAAATAACTTACAGGGTTAGAGGGAGATAACTCATGACCACTAGAAGATCTTATACTGCAATGATTGTAATAAAGGGTTTGGTTCGAAATTCCTGAAGAAGGCCGAAACGTCGTACAAAGGACAATAGTCCGACTAATGTAAATACTGTATATCATAGCACACTTAGCAAAACTTTTCAAATGTATACATTTATATGTTATGAAATAAAATCATAGATTTAAAAAATAGATATAAATTTGAACTTATTAATTTTTTTTTAATCGTATCACACCGAGCAAGGCGGTAATGCCACTGATGTGCAGGGGGCTACATAAGAGTAAAAAGATTATACAGAAGAGAATGAAGAGAAAGACGAACCAGTTAGAAAGGAGAAAGAGAAGAATGGAAATACAGGTGTGATGAGAGTTGCAAAGGTGGAGAGAAAGGAAAAGATATACAGGGTGGTGAAGAAAGAACTAGAATCAAGTTGTTAAGAGATGAGTATTGACATTGCAGTGAAATTCCTGGAGGCTGTAGCCATCAGGAAAGCAAGAATATGGAAGCGAGTTCCACAGGCGGGAAGTGCGAGAAAAGAAGCTGCAGGAGTAGAATTGTAGTCTGCATTTGATTGATCTGTGAATGGGTAAGACCTAGTTGCCAGTCTTGTTGCATGAGTAAACAACTGTTGTAGAGGCACCAGTAACTTAAGTTCGTTGGAGCAGAAGCCATGAAAGTATTTATAGAAAAGACAAAGGGAAGCCACATCCCGTCGGTGGGGAAGTGGCTGGAGTCAATCAAAGCAGTGTAAGAATTATTTGAAAAATAAGTTCAATACTTATTCATTTAATTAAATACTAACGCTGTACCATTACTAGGCGCACGCATATACGTAAGCCGTGACAATATTTAGCAATGCACTTAAGAGGTTTATGCGGCACGGTGACTAAAAAAACACTGGGAATATGTGGAGAATATAATAAATTGACCTTAGACTTGAAAGGGTTAAGATTGTAAAGAACACACTTTTGGGAGTGGATACCACAAAGCAGCAGTTCGTGGGAACAAGTTGCACCAGTGGAACTTATATCTCATCAATGCAATTCAAAGGGAAGGAAGGAGGTTCTCTACAATGTCCGTACCATGGAGAATCTTAACCGTGAAGGTTAGAACTAGTTGAACTAATGAATGTCGTTCGTCTGAGCACTTTTTTGGAAATAACGATAGAGCAGTGAGAGACTTGCTACTTTTCGACTGTGAGGAAAAGGGTTGTAGAGTAGAAAATAATTAGTCACTCACAAGCAGGCGTAGACACTTTTTGTTATGGTGTCCTATTCTGTAGGAATGGACTCTTCCTCCGTCAATAAATACTAACCTTCGTGACTTCCGTGGACGCGTCTGTAACGCGGTCGGCACGCAGCTTTGAAGCAGGCAAGTGGCAGTCTAGAGACAGTCAAGACGCAGCGTAACTATACCGTTCGGACTACACTTCTATTTTGCTGGCTATTAGTACTCGTATTTGTATTTATGTTCTGTTATTCCAATACACTTGATGAACCTACCTTTTTGTTTCCGTGTATTTTCTTCCTGGGCCAAACAGGTCACAACAACATGGCGACGAAGATTTGTAGCTATGAGGAGATGGTTAATGTTTATTAATTCGGTCTTGTGTTAGACATAACCGAACTTCCTACGGATTTATCCAGAATTATCAGAAGTATGAAAGTATAAATATACCAGCAATAAATTTTTCTAGTAGACTGACCAACAATACATTTATATTTTATTTTTTAAATCCAAGTTGGAATTTCAGGTGAATTCCTCGCATTCACTTAGGCTCAAATACCCTTGGGAAAGGTATTAGTCCATCTCTTTCCTCTAGTTATGGGTTAAATAACAGGACAGATTGGGTTCTATAGTCCTCGCTGGCAACCAGCACAACGCAGAAATTAATCGCAACCTACCGCTGAATAATCTTCTGCCCAGTCAGTCATGTCTCTTTCGAGACATGATCGCCCAAGCGTGTATCACGTACGGCACTTGATTGACTGACCAACAATACATTTTAAAGTAGACTGATAAACAATACATTTTATAGTAGAACGACCAACGATATATTTCATTGTAGAATGACTAACAATACATTTTATCTGTAACTGAAGGTATACAATTGCGTTCAATATATATTTATTTAAAGCTATAAAATTGTGTTCAAAATATTTAGGTTTCTGCATTAAATAACTCATAGAGGTGTTGATATGCCGCTAAACAAATCCAAACAAAGTGGGTTATAAAAATTTCTCCGCCCAACCCACTTCCCCAAAACTTTCCAAATGTACAAGCCTCAGAACGTATTTTTGAATAATCACTTCTTGGTTGTGCTAGAAATTTTTTCAGCACCCCCTCGTTTATATTGATGTATAATTTGCGAATAAAGAATCCGGAATAAATGATGAATAATTTGAGGAACCTTTTATCAGCATAACATCTACCAAATCCTCCACGTACTCTCCATTTATAGTCCTTTCTTGCTAAAATGCGTAAGAACCCACCCACCCACGTCGGACATGCTCACGCGCCTCCTGCCCACACACTTATAAGCCTATTAATGGTCGGATGTTGTGGTTGATGGCTTTTCTTGGTGCTGCAATTATAATATATAATATTTATGAATTTACAGCGTCTTTGGAAATGACTGAATGGAAAAGGTTGGATTCGTTTTTAGGCAAAGTCATCTCTAGATGAAGAGAAGGTGTGAAGAAATAAAAGGCGTTAGAGAAAAATACAGGATCGTTTGAAAGAGGAAGAAAAAAAGGACGAGTGAATTTGGAATCATTTGGAAAGAAACAAAAAAAAAGACGAAAGTCAGAGGTACGTACGGCAGGGTGTTAGGAAGAAAAGTAAATTGCTGTGAGTCAAGGATTTAAGTCCGCCGCAGGCGACCCCTTTTCTCACGGAACTGTGACAGATAAATCTTAATAATTAACGAGTGACTGGCGATATTGGTTTGAGAGTTCGGACTTACAAACGGTAAAAGGAATCGAGGTTCCAGCCCATTGTTGAGGACGGTATTTCGAATATTAATACTTAAGTAAAATACACTTGATTCAGGAGAATGAATGCAGCCACGGCTTTCTCCTTATTAATCAATTTGGTTTTTGGCCAGACAAAAAGAAAGAAATTAAAGGGAACCATATCTATCTATCTATCTATCTATCTATCTATCTATCTATCTATCTATCTATCTATCTATGTTTATATATGTCTACATATCTCTCTCTCTATCCATATGTCTTTTTGTCTATTTCTGTCTATCTATCTATCTTTTCTTTTTTTTTTTAATCATTTCACTCCGAGCAAGGCGGAAACGCCACTGATGTGCAAGGGGTTACATAAATGTAAAGAGATTAATTAGAAAAGAGTGAGGAGTACAAATTAGTTAGAAAGGAACAACAGAAAGCTGCGAAAGCAGGTGCGATGACAGATACATAGGTGGAGAGAAAGGGAAGGTTATACAGGGGAGGGGAGAGAGCTAGAGTCCAGTGGTTAGTAGATGAGTATTGACTTTGCATTTAGATTTCTGGATCTATCTATCTATCTATCTATCTATCTATCTATCTATCTATCTATCTATCTATCTAGTTCAGTTACTTTCTTCCAATCAATCAATCTATCTATCTATCTATCTATCTATCTATCTATCTATCTATCTATCTATCTATCTATTCATTCATCTATTTCTACCTGCTCTAATCTATCTATCTATCTATCTATCTATCTATCTATCTATCTATCTATCTATCTCATTTCCTTCCTTCCTTCCTTCCTTCCTTCCTTCCTTCCTTCCTTCCTTTTAAAGTGTTGTACAGATTTTCATTTTGATAGTTGACCTCTACCTAGCAAAAACTCTTTGTCCTCTATCACCTTGATCTTCAAGACTCGTATCCTCACTGCGGAATTTCAGAAAGCTGCGCCATACTACATACTAGTCAACAATTTGAGAAGCATTATCACCAGGCACGAACTCATTCCAAAAATCAAAATCATCTCTACTTTTTTCATATTCAAAATTAGAGTTATATAATGTTTTAAGCTAAATTCTGAGATTGATATAAAATTAACAGGACTCTTTAATCAATAGTAATGAGTAACATACTTTTGTGAAATTATTACAATACTATACTAGAACACAATTAAAAAGTTGATTCTTCAATGGGACATTTTTTCCCAAATAACCTAACACTTGATTGTTCATTCATTTGCTAGTTCTGCCATGTCAGAATAACAAATCGATTTTTCCTTCAACTAGCAGGAATTCTGATTTTCTAGCCACGCACAGAATGCACCTCAGAGGTCTTGCGAGTGTTTAATTTTCTAGGTGCCGTTTCCGTTAATATTATTACAACTAACAACGTACTTAATGACACAAACAGTGGATTCATTACATGTATCAGGTCAAGCCAAGTTTTTTATTGCTAACATCTAACCTAATAGAACTTACCAAATCTGTATACTTCTAGATAAATATCTACAAAGTTGGGAATAGACTTAGTCTCGGGTGATCTGTTTCAAGCCTTTGGTTTTTATTTAGCTTCTCGAACCCTCGAAACAAGAATTGGTTAATACAAACGACACAATTAAGAAACGAACATAAAAATAGAAACAAAACAGATCTGATTTTATTTTGCGTTGTATACATTGGCAATATAACACTGCCTCAATCTCAGTTGTGAATGGAAGCCTTCATATTCACTTTGTTGTCACTTGCTTCAAAGTTTTATATATATATATATACGAACGAAAATCTAAGGGTGAGCCAACAACCTACCACGGTTTCGTTTAACAGCTCGTCAGGGAAAATTGGAGTCAATGACGAGCTGTTAAGCGAAACTGTGGTAGGTTGTTAGCTTACCCTTAGATTTTCGTTCTTGTTTACTCTACTTCCGCGTTGGGTACTTCTTGTACTCTGCTTTCGTATTGAGCTCTTGGGATTTTTTTCTTTAACATGAATGCTTGACTTTTTGTTCAAGTATTTCGTTTGTTTCTTTTTTTCTTCCTCTTCTTTTCCCTCTGGGTTAGTTCTCGGTTGGTTTCAAGACGTTCTTAGTTGTAGTTTAATTATTGATAATGTTGACGGAATTATTTTTGTCGATATTGGTATTATAACTATAATTAATATTAATATACATACATAAATGCAGACGAAAATTCTACTCCTGCAGCTTCTTCTCTCGCACTTCCCGCCTGTGGAACTCGCTCCCGTATTCTTGCTTTCCTGACGGCTACAACCTCCAGAAATTTAAATGCAAAGTCAGTACTCATCTACTAACCACTGGACTCTAGCTCTCTCCCCACCCCTGTATAACCTTCCCTTTCTCTCCACCTATGTATCTGTCATCGCACCTGCTTTCTCAGCTTTCTATTGTTCCTTTCTAACTAGTTTGTACTCCTCACTCTTTTCTAATTAATCTTTTTACATTTATGTAACCCCCTGCACATCAGTGGCGTTTCCGCCTTGCTCGGGGTGAAATGATTAAAATATATATATATATATATATATATATATATATATATATATATGGTTAGATGTACAAAACATGTATAATATTTTAAAACCAAGGGATTTATTAACTGTCTCTAAGGAGATTTCGTGAAAAAAGCGTTGAAAAATAAATGAATTAAATGAAAAGAACAGTAACGATGAAAATGAAGAGCAAAAAAGAGGGAAACACGACAAAATAAATATACATATAAATATATGTACTTATAACGAGGGGAGGGGAATTCACGTGTAAATAATTAGCTGGGGACGATTAAAATAAAATATCCCACAAGAAATTCAGAAACTTGACAAAATCTTTCTGCCGGGAGAGAGAAGGTTTTCGTAATGATATAGAGACTGATTCCAAAATCTTTAAATGATTATCGGAACCAGACCTATGTACAACTTTGAACCACTTTTTCTTATACGACTTGGCACAGGCTATATTATCCACTAGATGTTGAGCGATAGCCGATTCCATATTTGTAGAGGGAAGGAACACGTGTTACCTATTTTGACAAGTCATGTTTCAGAAGGCACATACTGATTAATTCTTGTTTCCAAATGTAAGGTTGTACGCCCCACCGAAACAGCATACAAATATATATATATATACTAGCAGTATAGCCCGGCGTTGCTCGGGTGTAATGAAAGCTTTAAAACTAATCCATGGTCCTGGAGCTCAGACTCAAGCCTAAAGAATATTTGTGTGAAGTTTGGTGAGAATCGGATAAAAATTGTGGATTTGTATAAAGGACATACAGACAGATAAACTGGCACACACACAAACATCTTGCCTTATATATATATATATATATATATATATATATATTATCGATTTTCCGCACTATTGTAAGAACTGCAACCTTGAAACTTCTGAATATCGTTTCTTATGTCTTTGTCTATGAGTGTATCAAATTTGATTAAAATCGGACCACTCCTTCTATAACCCGATTTTTTCGATTATCGATATTTATCGGGGGTACCTCGACACAAAACCCTAGCTAAGAACACTCGCAGACGCTTATAGTACAACTGTGTAAATTTTCAAGAAAATTGGTTCAGCCGTCACACACACACACACACACACACACACACACACACACACACACACACACACACACACACACACACACACACAGAGTTCTATTTATAAATAAGTTTATATATATATATGTAAAGCTTTACATTATGCATGCATTGAATACTTTTAATGCCACTGTGTACTGGTCTAATTTGATTATGACCAATATATATTTGATTATATCTTGATATATAAAGCTCGATGAATTACTTAATTATTCAAATCCTCCTACTACTTCAATCATATTTCTGTGTTTCAACCAGCTTAACTTGCTATGGATTTAGCGGCTTGTGTTGGAGAAGTCGTGGCTCTGGGAGGCACCGTCCTAAGGGTAAAGGAGCTTGGATGAGTTCCACCACGGAATTTGTGAACGAGCGGCGCGTCATCGAGTTTAATTCGTTACCTTTTTCAGCACCAGGGCCTGTGGTACAGTTGGTATGACATCAGCTTAATAACCAGAACTGTCTGGTTTCGTTTCCTGGTAGTGGATGCGCATTGTTGCAGAGTCCCAAATATAGGACAAAACGGCCGTCCAGTGTATTCTGTTGAGGTTGAATAAAAACTAGATGAATTACTTTATCACAGCTCATCCGTACGGTTAGACACCGATTGCTTTTTAACCTAGGATTGAAACCCGACCAAATTGGCGTCACTCGGCAATTCTACCTCTGGGCTATGGGTGTTCGGTAGAAGAAGGCAGACTTTTTAGCGCATATATTATCATTATACGCGCCAAATAGCCAGAGTGCTCTAATTCATTTTACTGAATGAGCGATGCGTACATGCCAGAGTAGCTACTGTTTTTCAAAGTCTACCATTCTTCAAGAGTGCACAATCAGGGTGTGAGAGCGTAAGTATTGTCATCCGCATATACACGGTTATCAACGCACACTTCTGAGAAAAACGCTCGTTGATAACACGTACCTACTCAAACAAGAAAATAATAAACAGAAACTAAAAATCCTCGAAGCAATCTACATTAAACAATTTAAACCTGGTTTGAATACAATCAATTTTGATATTTCCAATAACGTACTCAAATGCCTGTAATCAGATCAGGGACCACAACGCCACTATTTTGTCACTGTCTTCGGCCATCCGCCACGGTAGGGATGGACTTATATTTTCAATTTAATTCTCTTTATTGTTTATAGCTTAAATGTTCTATGTTTACTGTGTGTTAATATTTACTCTTTGATAATGGCTTATGTGAGCCGAAAGCTTAGACCCGATAAAAAAATCAACAATTACTGTGATTTTTTGTTGTCTTTCAACGATATCACCATCAAGTATATCAGACGGTATGAACGGACCCTACACAAAATTAATATACCGAACTTGTCTATATTATTCAATGAAACCTGCATTAATATATATATATATATATATATATATATATATATAAAGCTTTGCATTATACATGTATTGAATACTTTTAATATAATGTGTACTGGTCATAATGAAATTAGACCAGTACACAGTATATTAAAAGTATTCAATACATGTATTATGCAAAGCTTTATATATATATATATATATATATAGCAGTAATAAATCCAAGAGACGATTAGTAAAAAATACCAATGGATCCTAGTAATATTGGGTGAAATACTAACACTAATTCAGCAGAGAGCTTGATGTAAATCTAATTTACAGAGCAGATATTTATTTAATTCATTTGTCAATTCAAATTTCATATTTCGGGAATAGCTATTTCCGCAGGTTACTAAAACCTGCATTGTTCAGCCCCTGTTAGAGGTAAAATGAAGGAATCCTCGTATACCGGAAATAAAGGTTAGTAAAGAAAAGGAAGATATAAGGGAGATGGGTTAAGAAAAGGCTAAGAATAGAAAAGAGGGAGAATAGTAGCACACTTTTTTTAGGAGTGGAGGAAGGCAGCTTAACCGTGAGGTCAGAAGTAGCCGCTAGGAATAAACTTAAGTGTACCACGTGCCTAATTTAAATTCAAACCGATATAATAAAATTTAGGCTAAAAATATAGCTATTATATTGGAAGGTTAAAATCTTATAAGCGATAAATCTTATAAGTTTAAATCTACAGCAGTGACGATACTTGCTAATTAATTCATTACGTTTGTTAAGAAGTGAATTTTGATTATGATTATTTTAATTGTCCTACTTTTTTCTACTAAGCAAGATTACATTCATCTCTCAGACTATTGGGAATATGTGCTAAGCCTATCAATTTCCAGTCTATTTGTGGGTTTAAATGTTCTTCCTTCAGTTTCCAATATTTTCGGGAAAGTCAAAAAGTTATCACAGTCGATTATATATATATATATATATATATATATATATATATATATATATATATGAATATGTCTGCTCTATCACTGATATTGAGCGCTTTTAAATAAGTACTACGCATATATAATATGTAAACTATATAATATATATAACAAATTGCATATATATATATATATATATATATATATATATATATTGATATTTATAATTATATACATACACTTTTCACACACACACACACACACACACACACATATATATATATATTTTTGGTGGCACAAAATTCTATTATGGCGTTAAAAACAAAAAAGTTTCTAGTAAGTTCGGCCATGTCAAATATTAAAACAAAAACACCACTCCACCGGTTTCGTCCTACACATCAGAACTGTAAAGAGGGAAATATTATGGAAAATAATCCTGTAATGGGTGACATGAATGAGTGGTTGGTGAAATTTTGCTAAGAGTTATTACATCTGAAGATGCTAGAGACCTAGCAGAGCTAGTCCAAGCAAACACTCCTTTTGTTTACAAAGAGAGGAGCGCTTAGACCTGATAAACACCGTCCTCAACAACTTCAGATAAAACAACGAGTGTGATCCGGCCAAAACAGAGAATTAGTCTACACTAACCTCCAAAGCGCAAGTCGGATTATTTATCAGGTGAAATAGATCTAATATTTTCTGCCTAATCAGTTATTCGAGACATAATCGCCCAGGTATTTATTATGCAGGGCACTTTACTGACTGACTGATTGATTGACTGACTAGATTGGCACTTAGGTCCCACATTTTTATCTTTGAAATAGTTAAATGTAACAGCCACTTCTACTCCTACAGTTTATTTTCTCGCACTCTTCGTCCCTTCCGTTTACTTGCTTCCCTGATATCTTCTTTTTATATGTGCCTTGTCGTTTCATGATGTAGGTGATCATGGCATTCCACATCTCCCTATTCCTGGTAGCTCCCTATCCCTGGTAGCTCCCTATCCCTGGTAGCTCTTAGCACGCTTTCTCCTGTAACATCTCCCAACCCTCGTTCTGTCATCCACCTGCTCAGGTCCTTTAAATATGTTATCCGCTGCTTTTCTCTGTCTCTTTCCCCCTCTATCTGGCCTGTTAGTATCAGGTTCTCCAAGCCCTCCTTCCTCATTGCATGTCCTAGCAACTTTGTCTTTTCCTGATACTCAATATTAATTTCCTTTTCGTTTCCATCCTTTTCAAAACCTCATCATTGCTCACAGGTTCGATCCATGATATCCGCAGCATCCATTTGTAGAACCACATTTCTATTGCTTCAAGTTTTTCCTTTATCTTTGATGATATTGCCCACTGTCATGCATTGAAAGAGACATGATTGGCCAAGCGTATATCACAGGACTGACTAGCAGTTAGGTTTCGTCATTTTACAGTCGACATTGCCAGATGTAACCATAAGTTACAGTTTCTTCTCTCGCTATTCTCATTTGAGGAACTCAATTTCATCCGATTTTTTTCCAGTCAAGTTTCTTCTTCAAACATCAAATATATCAATCATTATCTTCTGTTTTCTTAATTCTTGCTCTTTTAGTGTACAGTCAGTTAAATGCCATACGTGATCATGTCTCGAAAGAGACATGACTGTCTTGGCAGAAGATTATTGTTATGGTGAAACACACCTATTCTATAGTGAATAGACTCTTCCACCTAATTTAAGTAGGGGTAGTAAGAGGAACGAGCGTTATGTTGGAAAATAATAGTCGACAATTAGTCGAATACGAAAGTAGTCAGCGACCTGGCAAGATTACACTGCGTAATAAATATTATATCAAGTTTCTAACGTTTTGTATGTCGAACCTATTAGGACCGATTTTAGCACAAATACTAGCCTCCCCTGCAAAAATAACTTCACAAAAATTATACTGTAGTAGGTTGCCATTGCTTTCTTTTTTTTAAAAATCATTTCCCTTCCAAGCAAGGCATTCCACTGCCACTATTGCGCATGGGGCTACATAGGGGAAGGTAAAGAGAGAGAGTGGTTAGATATAGGAAATGTCAAAAGGAGGGTGATAGGTGGGTAAGGATATGGAGGCTGGGTAGATGAGAAGAGTGTTTGAAAGAATGGAGGCGAGTTAGTGTGTTAGGAGGTGTCTATTGACCTTTACATTTAAACTCCTGGAGATTGTAGCCGTAGGGGAAGCAATCATGTGGAAGGGAATTCCACAGTCGAGAAGCGCGAGAAAAGAAACTGTTGGA